>JANSVK010000247.1:0-38286 GCA_030068005.1 Cladophialophora exuberans | reverse complement strand
GCACCCGTTCCGGGTTGTTTCCTCTCTGCAGACGCGTTTATTGAACTAAATTTCACCCTGTCACCGACTCAGCAAAGTCACCCAATCCTTCCTCTTTCCCACCTCCTCGTGCTCGGACTCTTTTCTCGCCTCGGGCCTTGACAGCGGCGCGCCCACTTAGATACTGCATGTTAATCCTCCGGCAGCTTTCGTCGATCCTGCAGTTTCCAAGTTCCTGCATCCGCTCTGCCGCTTTGCTTCAAACACCTGCTTCCTGCATCTCTTCTCCTCTACCTGCAGCTACCGGTCCACAATCTCACACCGCCAGCCTCTACTCCCTCGTGCCACACGCGTCGCATGCCTATCGCCATATCGTCTCGAGCTTCAGCACTTACCTGCGACTACTGCGCTCAGTATTCCTCACTCCACGCCTTGTCGCGCCTTATCCAACCTCCCAGCGCATTTTTGCAATTAAGCTACATCACACGTCACCTTGAGCGCATTGACCATGCTGCTGCCATCCGCATTCGCGTGCGATGGCGGCGCTCAACCTCAATCGAGGCCTCAGCGGCCCAAGCTGCCCTCCTTTAGCGCATATCAACCACAACAAACAACAAGCCCGCAACCCAACCCGCTATCATCGAGCTGTCGCGCTCTGCATGCCATTCTAGGAGCTCCTAGCATTATATCGCATACGAATACCAATACACCAAAATCACCACCAATGCTCGCAAATCCATTCGCGCCTCGAGAACTACCGAGCGCTCCAAGAAATGCGCCTCCACCTCCCAGAAGCGCAAACAAAAGGAGACGCAGTGAGTTTGAAGAAGACCTACCAGCGCAATCCAGAGATGTCGAGATGGAAGACTACCAGCGCACTCCACAACCAATTAGAACACCCAAAAGACGGCGGAAAATCCCCCTGTCGATGCCTCTGGGCTTGTCAGCGGACGACTTTAGAGCTTTAGAAACCCCCGTCGAGGAGGAGGAGCTCAGTATGCCCGGCATAAGCCCACAACTCTCTCACTCTGACCATGATTCTGCATATGGGTCATCTCCTTCCATCGACGAGAGCGAGTGGACGGAAACGGATGATCAAATATTGGTAGAGACAGTCCTCGAGAAACTGAAGCTGTCCAAGCACGATTGGAACGATTGCGCAAGAAAACTGGGCAAAGACAGAGATAGCCTTGGAAGAAGGTGGAGTTTGCTTGTGGGAGAGGGCAATGTTGGCTTGAGAAGAGGAGGCAGACTTTCAAGGACGAATTTAGATATTTCGAGCTGGTGACAGGACCGTCACCACATTTACCATCATGTGTCGATTTCGACACCCTTCTTTATGTATACTTTTTGACCATCTTTTGTCAGTTCCAGCGAATTGGCCTCTGAGAATAGTATCATGATATTCCATGAATGATTTCTGCCCGTTTCTAATTTCATTGGACCAAATCTAACGGTGACATCTGTGTCGCTGAGGGCGAGATATGGCCTGGCTTGGCCCCGTAGCGAGCTCGGACCAACAGCCCACTGGTTGCAGACCCAACCGAACCGGCCGATTGTAGTGGTGGTCCCGTGCTCGCCCATCCTGGATGTTTTGTAAAGGTATGCAGGATGATCGCATTCTCAGCAATCAAAAGGGTTGTCTTGGAATAGTGGTCTAACACAGCTTTCGCTTGTCATGCCCAAGCGCTGTGAACCCTTTTAAAATCGTATCTCGTAGCTTCCTGCTTTGGTCATGTAACGAACCCATTTGACGCTGCTGTAGTTGTTCTTCTCGAAAACCTTCAGATATCTCACCAACAATCCCGAACTCGTAAACATGAGAAGAGAGAAAGTCATGCTCAGCGGCGGTCGTGACCAAGCTTTTTGGTTCGTCATGCTGGTGAGGTGTGCTTCAGCACTGAGCACGAATTCGCTCCCACCAACGAACCGTGAAATCTTCCAAACAATACAGTTGCTCTCAGGTTCGTACTTGGCTTTGCCCTGGGTAGCTCTCTCGGTGATGTTGGCAGTGTTCAAAGGAGTTGGGATTCTCACAACCACGTTGGTTGCAAACAGCTTACTTCCGTAATTCGCCTTGACCGCAATGCTGTATTCAACCTTTGTGGTGCCGACTTCGCGGACAATGGCGTGCACTTTGAATGGTAGATTTACGTTCTCGACCGCTCGGTAGCGCATCAATTCAAATTCCCCGTCGGGAGGGACGAAAGATATCGTCCTATCCGTCTCGAATTTACCGAGCTGGACACATTGGTGAAACTGACAGTCTTCGAGGGTAACAGAACCAGCCGCAGCCCGCGTGGCCTTTCGCTTTCCATCTCCGTTTCCCATAGGCCCGTCCATACCTTGGGCAATGTTGCCCACCACCAACTGATCGTTCAGGCCGAACTTGCATTCAGGCGTTCCGCTGAGGTACGCTCTCATGATGATTTGCCCTGTGACATCCGCACGTAGAACCATACCAGTGGCACTCATAAGCAAATTTACATCTTCTATAACGTCCACAAAGGCCTCATTCTTCCGATATTTGATATCTCCTCTTCTCCACGACTGAGCACCCGTGGCCTGCATTGTGATCTTGGAAGTGTCTGCCGATGGTGCGGACACGGATCGAATGGCAGAGGAGATGTTATCGGGGGTAATGTACAGCTTGAGGACGTCGATGTCGGTATTTTGAGGGTAGCCGAAGTCGAGGATTTCTGCAACAAATTTAGATTTTGACCTTCTATAGAGCATTAAATGTGTCCCTACCATCTAGCAGCTCATAAATCAATACGAAATTGTTCTTGACTGCTTCCTCGTCGAATTTGGTGAAGTATTGTTTTCCCAAGGCAATAAATTTGTAGACGAACTCAAATACAACAGCTGCATTGGCGTTGCTTTTCGTGACAGCCACGATATAGATGTTCTCGTGTTTGACATGGCTGAACGTGGTCGAACCAAGGGTGAGAATGGGCGATCTGACCTGGGCGTTGGAAATCACTTGGATGCGGAAGATGTCTGCCAGCCGAGGACGACAATCGGGGCGAAAAGCTCTGAAGATGAGATTCTCGCCCTTTTGATTGAACAAGAGAATTCCGCTCAACATCTTGTTACCGCTCTACGACCTCGGCGGCCGGCACAGAACGTAGTTGTCGGCGCGAGACATGGGGAACGTGAGATAGACCGCATCGACATAAATCCTCCGGACCCCGGATTTTACTTCTTCCGGAGCTAATTAGCATTTAGTTAGGTAGATGGTGAATTTAGCGGGAGATCACTGTTTTCTGGGCCTTCGCTTGTGAATCTTGCAGAAAACTCAATCATTCAATCATTCGATCTATGCTGTTTAACAGTATCTATCCATTCTCAAGCCAATTGCTCTATACTGCGACATCTCTATTAGTTAATTGTACATGCCTCTAACATAGCAATAGGTATCAGTCTAAAATGGACAGGCCAACGTCCGCACATGCTCGCTAAATCCCAAAGTTCCCCTCCGTTGTTCGCAAATCCCCAATCGCTTGCTAAACTCTAATAAACATATGGAGGCGGAGCATACGTCGAGTGTTCCTCAACAACTCCCAATAGCGGGTCGAACCCGCGACGACTGATGATGGAATGAGGTTGAGCGGCTCGGAGTTCCACAGGAAGACTGAAGCTCGCAGTGTAAGGACCTTTCAAGCTGTCGCTTTGGCTGGACTCAAATTTCATTGTGAGGTCAAGAGTGTAGCTGACCTTCAACAAATTCGTGGCAATCGATGGTGTCGAGATAGGTTCTGGCAGGAGAAGATCCACTTCCATCATCGTTGTGTATTTCGAGCCCTCAGAGTTCGATTGATACAGTGGCGGCAAGGTAACAGTATAGTGTTGTGTCGAGACACGATCGGTCTGAATAGTGGATTCCACTGCCGCAGAACCTGTTGTGAAGGATCTTCTTGAGAACCATTGCGCCTTTACTGAGCATTTGATCTGATCCTTCTCCGACAAAGACTGCAATTGTCGACGAACATTCGATGGCATCGAAATATTTACTGAGATCGGCACCGTAAGCCGTCGGCACCCTGTGGACGCGGTTGACAGGTCGGAGATGACAGATCCCAACATTCTAGGCAGTTCAACTGACACGTCTGGCTGCGATGAAGAACCAAACAGTCGGTTCAGTGATCGCGCCTGGGATTTTGCAGTCTCCACAACCTTGTCTGAGTGGCTTGCAGATGTCACTTCGACATCCAAAGGAGTAAGACCCGACGAAATCTCAACAGGGCAGCTAATCTTTCGCACAACTTGATCCGTTTCGGATCGCAAGAATTCAGCCTCGAGAGTATAGACAACTTCACAAGAGCCTTGCAGAAGTTCTCTGTTTGCAAGGGCAGTAACTTTGGTGAGATATGTGGTGCCGGACATGGTCGTCGATGGCACAAATGTGTTCGACGTGTTGTTTCGGGGGGATGGAACGGGACAGACGAAGTCCAAGTACTGCTCTTCGGTCTGCTGCCTGGCTGCAGAGTAGACAGGCTTGAATTCGAGGTTGGTCTTGGTCACAGTCGTGGGAGTCAACATTTCGGTGGCCGTTTTTGATCCAATCTTGGCGCGGATGGCACCTTGCAGACGGATGCGAACGCTGTCGAAGGAGCCATCTTGGTTGAAGACGGTCACTCTGCCATTGAGCTGGAGCCGCGATTGAGAGCTCGACTTCTCGTCAATAGTTGATCCTGAGGGTTTGGCGGCAGACACGCCCAAGACTTTGATTGTTGGTGTAGACATTCTTTGTTGTTGTTGGATTGACGACGGGGTAGTAGAATGCAGTGTGTTCATGGGTGTAGTGGAAGAGTTGTTGCTTTCTGTGTCCTGAGGTATCAGGGAGCGGTGGCAGTGTTTATAAGTGAAGCCAATGCTTCGACTCCTGAGTATTTAAAAGTACGGATTATCCGTGCCCAAAGGAATCTCCCGCGGGCGACGTAGTGGGTTGTTGGGGGGAAAATGACGATCGCGAAAACAGGTTTGTTTCAGCCTCCAGCTTGGAAAGTCTCAAATGGTCAAATGGTTGGCGAGTCGATGCCCAAACTCAAACTCACCGTGCCAACACGCCTCACTTTATACAAACTTACCGCGCCTTGACGCCCGACCTGACATGCACATCCTGGCTAAAAAAATTCAAGGAAGGTGAGAGAAATGCGATGACTTTGGGCGCTAACTACGTATCTACCGTGTATGCCAAATTGCTAACCGAAGAATTTCTCAGCGCTTGAAACTTTTGGCGTGCCTGGAGGGCGACTCCTTCGGGCATTTTAGGCACCTTTTAGGTATGGCAGGGTAGGCGAGGTGCCCGCTCGGGGAGAAAGGAGTCAGCGCCTGGGCGACCAAGCAAGATTAAACAGCAATAGCGGCGTCCACCAAAGTCACAAATCAGCCACATCGTTGGAAAATGCCTCAAACGGAAAGCGAGGGCGACCCCCAACCAACAGTTGCGGAGCGCGGAAGGAGCGCCGAGGAGAACTGACACCGCGGCAGGTCGGACTCTCGCTGACGATTGCCCCATCAAGGTCATCTCAGCGACGGCCTCGAGCCCTTTTCGCATTTCCGTACCCGGTAACAGTCCCTTCTCCTATCATTGCTCACCTTTACTCAGCATCCAACTACACGATCGTCGATATGGTACGACAGCACCTCTTCCGCGAAGATGATGGATTCGCAATGTTGTCACAGGGCTTTCAAAGCAAGCGTCCGAGGTTTCCGTGCTGGAAACGAAGGCATTATATCTATCAACATGTCTTACGAGGAACTCAAAAGTGGTCAATTCAAAGACAACTACACAACAAGAACAACAAGATCAAATAACAGGAACTCAATTCATCACTGAAATTGAAAATCCATAATGTCAGCAGCTGCAGGCCCCGTTTATACGACCTCGAATGGTCGCCCAATTACCTTTGCAACTGCTTCGCAAAGAGTCGGCAACAATGGTCCAGTGCTGCTCCAGGACTTCCATCTCATCGACCTTCTGGCCCATTTCGACAGAGAACGTATTCCTGAGCGTGTCGTCCATGCCAAAGGAGCAGGAGCATTCGGAGAATTCGAAGTCACTCACGATATTACTGATCTAGTATGCTTTTGCTCCCCTCTCTCCCACGTACGATTGCAGATACCAGATGGCTAACTACCCACTTCTCTCAGACCTCTGCAGACCTCTTCAGTTCGATCGGCAAGAAGACCAAGGTTGCCGTCCGCTGCTCAACCGTGGGTGGTGAAAAGGGTTCAGCTGACTCGGCCCGCGACCCTCGAGGTTTCAGCATCAAATTTTACACAGAAGAAGGCAACTGGGATCTTGTTGGTAATCACACGCCTGTTTTCTTCATTAGAGATGGAATCAAATTTGCGACCTTCATCCACACACAAAAGCGAAATCCCCGCACGAATCTCAAGGACGCGACAATGTTTTGGGACTTTTTATCCAGCAACCAGGAATCGGCACATCAGGTCATGCAACTGTTCAGTGACCGGGGCACTCCTCGCACATACCGAAATTGTGACAGCTTCTCGGTAAGTCTGACTTCCACTCAATGGAACAGGAATTTGTATACTGACGTTTCTTCTATCGCTCAGGGCCACACCTTCAAATTCACCAATAACGACGGCACGTTCAAGTATGTCAAGTTCCACATGAAGACCAACCAGGGACACAACGACATGTCCAACGAAGAAGCAGCCGAGCTCGCCTCTTCCAACCCAGACCACGCCACCCAGGACCTTTTCGATGCCATTGAACGTGGTGAATACCCGACATGGACACTGTACGTGCAAGTTCTAGACCCCCAGGAGGCGGAGAACTTCCGATGGAACGTATTGGACATTACCAAAGTGTGGCCACACAGCGAAGTACCGCTCCGCCCCGTGGGGACGATGACCCTGAACCGCAACCCAGAGAACTACTTCGCCGAAATTGAGCAGGTGGCCTTCTCGCCCTCCCACCTGGTGCCAGGTATTGAACCTTCAGCGGACCCGATGCTGCAAGCCCGCCTGTTCTCCTACCCTGACACCCAGCGCCACCGATTGGGAGTCAACTACCAGCAAATCCCAGTCAACCAACCTCTACACGCCTACGCGCCCTTCCAGCGTGATGGGTTCATGGCCGTGGGCGCACACACCAACTACGGCGCTGCGCCAAACTATCCCTCACCTCTCCATCCCAATACTTACAAGCCTGTCGACGAGGTTCTCGAGGCCGCGAACTCGCAACACGAGACTTGGGTCGGCAAGGCCGTGCATAACCTGCAACCCGTGACGGACGAGGACTACGTCCAGGCCAATGGCTTGTGGGAGGTCCTGGGTCGCACGAAGAATCAGCAAGAGCATTTGGTGCACAATGTCAGCGTGCATCTTTTTGCGGCTGTCAAGGAGGTTAGGGAGCGCACGTATGGCATGTTCGAAAGGATTAACAAAGATCTTGGAGCTAGAATTAGGAGTGAGACCGAGAAGGTGAGGAAGGAGAAAGGCTTGAGCGCGGAGCTGTAAGCCTCCCTCCTTTGCTCGGTTGAATGGTCCCAGATTTGAAATTGACCATTGATGAGACGGAAAAATTGTAAGCGCACGGAAATGGTTCGAAATGGTTGTCTGAGGATTGGCTCGATCCTCTTCTTGCAGAGGCATCTTGGCCCATCGAAATAGCATACAAGTACAGTGTACTATGGATACTTAATTAGATATTTTGTCGATATCCTGACTCATCTTGACATACTCCAATCACTAACGCAGACTTTCGGATGTAAACAATGATACTAAGCCACATACTCCTCTCACCAACCTGCTTCATGCATGCTCGTTAGTAACATGTCGTCTCAAACAGGTCTCCCTCTTAGCGAATCGCCAGCCTCGGTGCCAGAGACAGTTAGCTTGTTTATCTCGCTAGGTACCTCAGCGAGGCCGAGGCGGCTCGGTAAAATAAGCCTATCACGCCCACTGGGCCACTTAGCTTTGCAGTTTATTCAACCACCTAGGTACTTTTAACAACCCAATAAACTACTATAAATCCATTTCTGGAACTCCTTGTTCGCGTCGTCTCAAAGTAGGTCATACGAAACACCTTGAGCTGATCGACAACCATCACAGAATACCCTTCGGGCACTTGAGAATCCGTTGGGGCCATGTGTTGTGATTTTCTTGACACACTCTGAACCGAACATGATGCTTAGTTGACGAAGTGGATGCCAGGTAGCTCGAATATTCCAATGCGATCCGACTCTCACTGCGGACATTTGTGGCACTTGTACAACACTATGGACGCATCGAATGAGTGGCCTATCCCAGTCGAACGAGGTATCCGACATACTTTAGGGTGGGTTGCCTAACGACGACGATTGGAAGCAACTGGAACCTACCAGTATAAAAGGGATCAACAGATCATTTCTATACCACATACCAGTTGTCTCCAACAGACACCAAACCTTAAACCGTCTGTCCTTCTCCCATCTCCATCATCAAAAAAACCTTCGTTGGACGGCAAATATCTAGTCACAAAACAATCACAATGGCCACTCCCGCCGAGACACCGATGGGCTCCTGTCTCTGCGGAACATGGCGATACACGGTGCTTAAACAACCCGTCAAGAGCATCGTCTGCCACTGCAACGCCTGCAAAAAGTGGACGGGGACTTCATTCATGATGAACGTCTTGTTCCCCAGCTCGGCCTTCGACATCAAGCCCAACGAAGCAATCTCCCCACCACCGCAACTGTCGGTCTACGTGGACACAGGGCCCGACTCGGGCCGCACGGTCAACCGGTACTTCTGCGCTACCTGTGGCAGTCCACTGTACTGCCAGAGTTCAGACTTTCAGGACATGATCTCGTTGCCGAGCGGGACGATCGATGGACTGCTCGGGGCGTCCAAGGCGGAGGTTGCGAGTTTGACGGATGAGGAGCGATTAAAGGGTCTGGCTCCAGAGATTGAGTTTTACTGTCAACGGGCGGCGCCCTGGTTGGAGATTAAGGGCGGGACCATGAAACTTCATAGCTTGGGCGACTTCGGGAAGGAAGGGAACAAACCTTAGTTAGCCGCTGTGGTGCATCTTAACCTATCAGAATATCCTGGTACTGCGAGTGTTCTCGACGGTTATCACCCAAACAAACAAAGAAAGCACAGATATGGCAGGATACGCGGCGATGATGGTGAGTGTGACCGGTACGCTTTAACCACAACGTCGGGGGGTGGATAATGGACGACGCATTGTTGACGCCCGAGAGACGTTGAGTGGAGACGTGGTTACCAGCCTTTACACTCTGGACCCAGGTTCGAGATAAGTCGGTACTTTGAAGACATGAGCATCACACGGGCGTATGCACAGTAAGTAACTACCCAGGTACTGCACCTACTCATACTAGTATCAGGTACCGCAAGGCTCCCATCCATCGCAATCAATCCATCTCGCTCATGTATCCCAAAAGCGGACTAGCATTCCCCACGCTCGCTCTGTCCCTGCTCTCCCCCACGCCGCCGCTTTTATTTCTTGCTATCGGTTTGGCTTCGGTACAGTGACGTAGGATCAGCGAGTTTCAAGGCTGGAGACGGGCTGGGTTCCTTCGAGTTTGTGGGTGCTTCAACAAACATAAGCCTCAACCCCCCCATTGCGACTTGTTCTTTCTGCCCGGGAGACTCACTGGGCCTGAAACCAGCCTGGCTGACTGGTTGAGAAGTCCCTGAGGTCAAAGCTCCGGGGCTTTTTCTTGAGTGTTATTGTCCGTCACTCTCTTAGCCTCAAGCGCCCAGGGACCTAGGGTTTGTTACCTAAGCTCGCTAAGCACCGTTCGCACTTTCTTCGCTCTTTGTGCTTTTCTCACATACAGCCGAACAACATTGCGACGCTTTTCTCAACGGGTGAACGTTTGCCTCGCTGCGGTCGCAAAACAATCATCCATCCCCACTATGTTCTCCAGGCGAAGTCCCGAGCCGTTTTCGAATTCGATAATTTCAATTCATGTCATACCTCGAGTGGATCGTCAACTCATCAGATTGGTGCGCGATATATCTATACATACGTAGGTGTTGATTCACCAAGACATGTTTTCGTTGTTAATATCGTATCCTTTGTAAAATTTCGGACATAACAATAGCGGAGTCATCCCACCGATATTAATCAAAAGCCGCCCTTGACAATTTGCCAGACCGCCACAGCATTTTTTGATTGATCATCAAGTCATTCCATACAGCACACATCCTGTTCACTGGCCGTATCCCCTTTACAGCGTCCGCCTTTCCCCAGCGCCTTGCAAAGAATACAATCATTCAACTTCCATGACTTTTGGGTCGTCGTGCCAACCCCATTGCTCTTTCAACTCCTTGATTCGGTGTGCCGTTGGGCATCCGGTTTCCTTGGTGATGTTCGCCAACAACTCCAAAACAACAATTCTGTCTTCCTTCTCTTCAAAGCACGACCCAGCGAGGTAAAGCGAGTGAACCATTTGTCGACTGACCGCCGGAGGCGGTCTCCCAAGTGCGATGCCGCAGATTTGTCTACTGTGATGCTCCGATTCCTCCGTCACCTTTCGAAACATGCGAAGCCGATTCACATGGTTTCTCGCATCATGCTCATCGACAGGTTGGTTCACTAGAAGGAGGATCTGAGCAAAGTGGTACAATTGGAGAGCTGCTGCACACATGGGTACACTGAAAAATAGTCTTGCAAAACGGGGTCTACCATCGGGAAGCAGGTCGGAAGGATGTTGTGCCCCTGCAGCCGCAATGGCGTAAGGCTGGAAGGTAAAGGGTAAATTATCGTACCAGTCCTCAAGCTGTCGACGAAGCTGTTTCCATCTGGCGATTCGAGTTTGAATGGTTCCAGGGGTACCTGGGTCCGATCCGGTCTTCAGCAGCGGTGCGGCCGGACTGTCAAATGCCCTAGGAGTGCTTGTGGTGCTTCCTGCGGATTCATCCTGCGGCGCAATGAAGTTCATGGTTCGTAGGACTATCCAAATTAGAGTGCAAGACACCAAATCTTCTCGGTCACCAGGCTGATATGATACTATTGCATTGATTGGCGTCGACGGATCGTTGTAGTTAAGTGTTCCATCATCCATAACCGGTAAGCCGGCAGCCTTCCACATTGTCAGGTTGTCAGGATCAAGCCGAGTCTTAGCGTGGTTGACATAAGAAGCCAAATAATCTGCTCGAGCAAAATTCCAGAAAGCTGCTCGTCCAGCTTTCATGGAGATGAATGGATCTGCTCGTGGACGAGGAAGAGACACGACCGCTTGTGGTAAGATCTTGCTTTCTAGAAGCGCTTTGAAACCATCCAAGTGCCTGCCGAAATACGTCAGCTAGATTCGATCCAGAACAGTACATCCTGAGATCAAACACTTACTGCGACCAGTCATCTGCAAAGTTGTCCAGCGACTCATACAGTGAGAACACTGAAATGGCAGCGACCAATGCTTCCATATCCGCCCCATCCGATTGTTGGGCTCTACTGATTCGACGTCGTTTGTTGGATGAGCCACCGAGCCCGCCGCCATTGCTTGTTTCAGAGAGACTTCGGCCTGAAGGATATCTCGACGCAGGTCCATTGAGTCCTTCATTGTTCCCATCACTTAGCCAACGCTGCAAGAAAATTCTCAAATATGAGATGCCCCGGTCGTAGTAATTCGCGGCCTTGTAAAACCAATCCGTATGTTGCAAAATACCATCTTCTCCAACAAAGGGTAAAAGATGCTGTAAGTCTTCGAGAGGTGAGTGGTTGGCCATCATTTGCCCAATTTGATTAGCCGCTACTGCCGCCATAGCAGATCTCAACATCACGTTCTGGACGGCCTTGAGGGGCACTATTCGACTGAAATACGTGTCGAGGTCGAATAGATCCATACTGAGACTTGTTAGAAGGTACACAGTGGCACGGAGGCGCGGATGGATAGATTGAACTCACGATGGTGACACTGCTTGTACGAAGTGGCGTGTTAGACAGGCTAACTCGGTGGTCTTTTCGTGAAGATATTTCTGGCTATACTCTGATCGGCTTGTGCGATTTTGTTCCGAGCTGGACCAAGGGTTGTGTGTCAGCAAAAATGTACAATTATTGTCACATCTCGAGAAGCATACCCATCGTAGACTGACGATCTCCCACTAACCGAAGCAAAGTCACTAGTCAAGAAATCATCGTCCGTTTCAGGCCCGTTGGCGTCAGTCAAGATCACCGGAAGACCAGGGATGAATCCGCAGGCGTTATTGCCCTTGGAATAATAGGCTTCGATGTCGAGATCAAAATAGTCCTCATCTACGCTCACTGATGAATCTAAGTCTGAGGGAGCATATTCAGCCTTCCCGAGAAGTAGTTTGGCGGTAGTCTGTTCTTGGTGTCCGCTCTGCCCAAAATCCTGTAGTGGAGGAGGGGTCGGTGTATATTGGAAGCTTGGGGGAGCATTTGATGCAGGGGGTAGGCCGATTGGAGGCTGAGGTGAGTTACTTGGGAAAGGGTTGAAGGACTGATTCTGTGGGTGGAGAGCTCCAAAAGCTGGGAACTGGATGTTGGGCTGTGTGGCTCTGGTGGTGTCGGGAACGGCATGAACGCTTGGTAGATTAGGAGTGGACGTGAGAGGGGGCGAGATGATTTGGGGAATAGTCGAGATGTTGGAGTTGAAGCCGCCTTGTATCGGAGGGAGATTGATTCGTTGTTCAGGTACTGTGCTTGCAGCTATACCAGCATGGGTTTTTGGTGGAGTTGCAACAACGGCTCTCTGGAAATCCGGTGATTGGAAGTTTCCATCATACTTTCTTCGGACCTTGACACCCTCATCGAGGAACTTGCGTTCCAGGTCGTAGCCCGTACATGGTCTTCCAAGCTTCTCGCATCGGAGGCAAGTAGGAAGTCTCTTGTCGCACTAGGAGAGGTATGAGCAAGCCAAGCATGCAGTGGAAAAGACTAATCACAGGGTCTGGGAAGGGCAGCAACTAGGTAAGACAGCCTACCTTGACCCGACGTTGTCTGCAGGAGTTGCAGGCACGATCAGCGTACTCAACACCTGCAGTATTGTTTTCCATGCGCGGAGATGGGTTTGGGTGCAAGCTCGGTGTCAGAATGCCTGAGGTTGGTTCGAATGAGGTTGGATTTAGGTGGCGTGTGGACGAGAACGGACAATGTGCGCCGAGTCACTTGATGATTCTAGAACGAATCCTACTAGATCCGACACATGTCTCCGGCCCCCTCAGACTGAGTGACGGATGGTTGATGGATTGAAAATCAAGACAATGTGGATGGCGAGGATGAAAGAGACAGCGAGAGCGAGAGCGAGGTGCAAAGTGAGAAAATGCAGAGGAGGAAAACCAAGGACGAGAAAGGAAAGGGCCTCCGCTTACCAGCAAAGGCTACTGACCAGACACGCCCAACGGCAGCCGGGATTACACGGCTTTAGGCGTCGTGTTATTGGCTCGCCTGCCTGACAAGTGCCTGCTAGGTGCCCTGCGTCTCGCTATTACGGGCCTGCAACTAGAGCCGCAATAGGCATGCCTATATTGCCTACGGCTATCCACAGTAAGCAAAATACACTGTCCACCAGTCAGTGCCAGTCCTATCTGAATGCTCTGAACCGATCATCGCCGACATGGGCATGCAGACAAGCCGCGAAGCCACAAATACACGTGACGTTTTGCCAATACCAGCTCTGGCTCATCGCCCCCTCCCTCAAAACCCGTCGTCTTCCGCCGTCGCATGCATAAAGTGGTCTGACTCGCCCTCACCTCCCGCTTCTGGTCTCTTTCTCCTTTCTTCCTTCTTCTCCTCGTCGCCCATGTATTCCCAATAAGGCTTAGGCGTTTTCTCTCCATTTGTCCCAATGTCGTCCATCACGGTTTCGAGGGTAAGTCGAGCTCTCCACCATCCAACAGGCACTTGTCGACCATGTCACCGACCCCATCGCTGACGATAACTCAGCTGTTTATCTATCCTGTCAAGTCCTTACCGCCGGTCCAAGTGTCGTCGGTGGAGCTCACAAATGAGGGTCTGCGCTTTGACCGGAGCTTCGTGCTTGTTAATCCACCCAAGGACGACTCCCGACGGGCCAAGTTTCTCACTATCAAGAAGCTGTACAAACTCGCTCTCTTCAAACCTACTATAGTAAGTGCCTAAGGGCTTGCCATCGAGTCGACAAGCTAATCACATACTGCAGGACGATAGCTGGACAAAACTAACCATCAGTCACACAAAAGCCACCCCGCCTTCATCTGTCACTGTTCCCCTGACGCCATCACCACTCTCTCTGTTGACAAACAAGACTTTTGAAGTGAGTATCTTCGGAACGACCGCCGTTGGAATCGACCTCGGCGAAGAAGCGGCCGCGTTCTTTTCAAAGCACCTAGATCAAGATGTACGTCTACTCTCCATAGGCGGTACCGGCCGTCGCGAGATCCCAGGGGCTGCATACATCCCCAGTCAACGGAGTGCGTTGTCTCTCGCCCTTCAAGAGGGCCTTCAACCTCAACGCATTCGATTTGCTGATGCTGCACCTCTGCTCATTACCTCGACGGCGTCGGAGCAAGATGCACGGTCACGACTGCCTAAAGAATACCAGAACGAGGACGTCATAATCCGATTTCGGCCCAACATTCACATCGACGTGAGAGGGCAACTGCCTCCCTACGACGAGGACAATTGGACTTCACTCCTGGTTCGTTCTCACTCAGATGAAGCCCAAGAGGTCACTATCAAGTGCATCTTTCGCACTGTACGTTGTCTCAGCTTAAATGTGGACCCCGATACCGGAGACATGATTCACCGAGATCGTCAGCTTTATGGACTATTGGCCAGCGATAGAAGGGTAAACGATAAATTTCCTCGTAAGTCTATATATATCTACTCATTTCTGGATCATGACTTTCGTGTCTAACAATAAATAGATAAACCTGTCTTTGGACAATATGCCTTTGCGGGCCCTTCTGGTGCCATCCTTCGGACAGGGGATACAGTCTATGTGACTGAACGAATCCAACGGACTTGATTGCCGGGGAAGCCAACTGCCGCACAAATTTGACACGGAGAGCATGTGACTTCTTCGTCAGCGACTCATCAGTCTGTCTTCAACTTGATACCGGGAAACGAGCAATGTGGAGCGAACCAGCCAGGGAGCCGAGGACATTGCCCGCCTATGTGACTGACCATATCCTCAACATTCCCCGGTGATTTTGCCAGAACAGTGGTTGTGGCATCCCAATGAGCATCATAACATGGGTTGTGTGCCGCCATAATTCTAACCGGACACACACCGCGCTCAACCAAAGGGTGTCTCCGGTCTCCAACTTCCCTGCCCACTCTGCCACTTTTGCAGTTTGTCCTGTTGAAATCTCCAGCAACCATTCGTCCCATACAGGCGCTCGGCTTCGTCGCTATCGAAATGGTCAAGTAACTTTTCGACGACGTCTTCTCCATCAACTGCCGCTTCACATCGGGTGAAGAACATGGGGTCCCAGGTCTTGCCCTCTTTCTGCTCCTGTTTTCTCAATTGGCGCTGAGCATTTTCCAATTTTGACTTCTCGGTCACGACACTACTGCTGTCGCCTTTCCGGATGGCGTCAAATGTAGCACCCCACGCACGCCTCGATTCCCAAGGAGACTGTTCCTCCAAAGGTTTCAACTTCATTGGCGCTGACTGGTTCTGAGGGTCCTCCAGGTCAAACACTTCTATCTCATCGCCTGATGCGTCGAAAATGGTGAACTTGCTGCTCCAACTTCCCGATATCGTGAAGATGGCCTTCTTCTGCGAATCAACCGTTCGGTATATCGATGCCTCAAAGCAATTTCTAGAGCCACCCCACATCTTCTTTCCAGTAAACTTCATCTCGGCTGTATAGCCACTGGAGCTCAGAATCTTGTACGTGTCGTTGATTTCTGGCCAAGGAGTTCCTGTAAGAACGCTCCGAGCCTGGAGGTCTGGCAGAGGCAAAATGTATGTCTCGTTGTATTTGTCAACCTTTACGACACCATGACCAGATTGGCGGATCATGACCGAGGTGCCAGATAACGATGTGTGTTGGGTCGAATATGCCTCGGCGCGGATGCCATGCTCCTCGGATGAAATGTATGCCGCCGTGGTAGGTGGATGATGAGAAACTTGCTCGCTGATGACAGTGACTGTTGATGACGAGCCTTTTTCGGCTGTCAAATCATGGTCGCTGAATTCGCAAAAGAAGAGTTCACCGAGAAAAGGGTTGAGGGGCTTCTTTAGGCCTTCCTTGACTTTTCGTCCGACATAGTATTGGCGTTGCAGCGAGGCGAGGTACAATTTGAGAACCAAAAGCATGCGCTTCTCTGCTATCGGTTCACGAGTCGGAGCGGTAAATAATGATGGTCTCTCGGCCCAGTATGCGGGGAATTCTGTGAGCGACGATGGTGCTAAGATGAACGGTGGAGCAGTGATGTGCGAGATGTCTCCACTGACGGTAGCGAGGAACTATGCATTGTGAGCCATGCACAGCGCACATTGATCGGGATGTTAGGCCACTTACAGAAAGAAAGTCCTTCAGAGCACTGAGATTGCCCATTCTGGCGATCATATTGATTAGATGATGTAGGTGACTTTACAAGCAAGGATGTTTCGTAGCTTGGTAGTCGATGAAGGAAAGAGTCGGGGGACAGACGTGTTGAGGATGATAGCAACAAAAATAAACTCAACGGGGTATCACAAAAAGACAGGTCGTTGCAGTGTATTGTTGAGAAGAGATGCGGTGTGTCAAATAAGAAGGGAGGGTATGGAAGCAATATAGAGGTGTGCTCACTTTGAATCATCTGGGCTAGGTTCTCTGCTTGTAGGGCCAGAATCTGGAGCAGAAGATAGCCGTCGACGCTCGGACTCAGGGCCCGAGTCGCTTCTGTTGCCATCATCCGTATCCCCTATCGAAACACGTTTCACGGATTGCTTGATCTTCTGCATGGTATGGTAGGACAGTCCCCTCCAAGCGCGCCTCCTTACAAAGAGGGCCCACCACAGGCTAGTTGCGATTTAGGTAGTGTATGTGGGGAGGTAAAGGGATGATCGGATCATCAGCGCTTCAGCCTCGCTAGTAGGTTACGCGGTGGTCTGGGGCTGGGCGGTGGCTGGCAGCTGGCGGGTCGAATTGGGTGTAGATTACGGGACAAGATACGTGCGGCAAACTTCGCTTGTGAAAGGTGGAGGGAAGTTAGAGGGCCGCGAAAATGCCGGCCGTTAGCACAGTTGAGTGGTACTTGTAGACTCGTGGGCGACAAATGGAGGCAAATAGAGTCAAGGGAGGTGTGGTCAGGAGGAAACAATGAATGGAATTGGTAGGTGAGTGGTCTGGGCTTCCATTTTTGTTTCAAAAATAGCAGAATCTCACCTTCAAACCAATGATGTCAACGATGTGGAATCGATCCCTGACAAAAAGTGGTGATGAAACGAATGTGAGACGGCATCACCACTGAAGGAGGCAATCTGAATTGGGGGCATGTGAAAGGAAAGCAGAGCCTAGGAAGCAACTTCTTAACATGCTAGGCACCTTCCAAGTGTCCCTTTTTCCTACCAGTAATCGCCCAGAGTTTACCGATAGTGGAACAGCCGAGTTGGAAGGTGCCAATACTGTCCTTACTGGGAGTGGCAGCAACTGGTGACAAATGCAGAGGCAGCCACAAAAGCATGTCACTCATGCCTACAGTTCACGCTTGGCATCTCTCACTTTCACCTCACTCTCACTTCACTCAATCATTGCTTGCGCGTTACGCACGGATCTTTGGGAAAATGGTCGTCACCAGGACTCAACTGTTTGCTCTGCCTCTACACTTCGCACAAGAAACTCTCACACTAACTGCAACAGACTTTTTCGCGCGGAAACAACCTCTCCCGAGCAAATTCACATTGTCTTCAAGTGGTAAAGTACACGAGCACACGAGCCATCGGAAGGAGGCTGTGAAAAGGCCGCCACTCGGCCATGTTTCCCGATCAGACCCTGACTAGGCCTGACCAGCGCCGAATTATTTTTAGGCTTGGCCAACCCTCCCAACGACGTCAACGGTTCCAGGCACTAGATTCCACTGGTACTGGCATATTCTTCGAGAAGGTCCCTCGAGTCATCGGTCAATTCAAATTTACCGGTACAAGGCCGTGGAAAAAGTCCTAGGCGTCAAGCTCTACTCTGCCTTGGGCAGGTACTTGCCTAGACGCAATCTTGTGGCACGATGCCTCACGAGTCGCTCGCAATACGACTTCACCGTGAAGTCAGCATTGGCAAGGTGACCTTCTCGTCAATTGAATGGCGGTGATCTGGTGGGCAGGTGGTTCATGCCTTGGAGCTTCTTATCATAAAGCAGTGGTACTTGCCCGCGTAACAGTGTCCACAATCGTGGTTTGCTATTGTTGGAAGCATGGACTATGTCCAACTACAGGTAAGCTACTCCTTCCCTTTGGCGATCGTCGGCTCTCAGAAGCGTCGTTCTGCCAGTCATGCAGCGAGCCGTCCACCATCCACTGGGAAATTGACTCCAGTCACAAACGCAGCTTCATCACTAGCGAGATAAACAGCGGCCATGGCGACATCCTTGGGATCTGACATTCGCCGCAGGGGAACAGATTGTGCAAATCTCGCCCTTTCTTCGGGCGTGTCTGGAACTCCGCTGAATAATTCTAACAATCCCGTTGCACTCCTCAGAGGACAGATTGAATTAACTCGGATGCCTTCGGATCCATATTCTGCAGCGAGACCCTGGGTGATCTAAATAAAGGAGCAATCAGCACCCCTGACCAAGGTGTGTGACCCGAGACGAGAAGAGGAAGACTGTACCGTATTCACAAATCCTTTGGTGCCGCCATAAAACACCTGACCAGGCCTCACTCTCATTCCTGCGATTGAAGAGGTACTCAGAAATACGCCACTCTTCCTGCTCACCAGGTAAGGTATCACCACAGACACACTCAGGTATATGCTCTTGATGTTCACGGCCACGACTCGGTCAAAATCCTCCTCGGAAACTTCTATGCTTGGTTGTTTCTTGTAGGTGGTCCCAGCATTGTTCATCACGATGTCCAGATGCCCATACTTTCGCTTTGCGAGTTCAAGTCCTTGCTCCCAATCACTGCGTTTCGTAACATTTAGTTCCACGAATATTGCTTCTCCGGGGTAGCTTTTGGCCGCGATATCTGATGCGACTCTATTTCCATTGGCAACAGCGATGTCTGCCACCAGCACTTTTGCTCCTTCGGCTGCATATGCATGTGCAATGGCTTCCCCAAATCCTGAACCAGCCCCTGTCACGAGGGCGACTTTGCCATCGAGACGGCCCATGCTGAGATCTGAGGAAATCTTATTTTTGAAGACAGATGAAATTAAGTGTTTCAGAAACGCCTAGATACTTTTCAGACCAACAAAGACCGAAGTCCTCGAGTCATCCCCAAGTCATCTACCTAGGTAATCACAGATCTATCCTCATTACTTTACTGTCCCTCACTTTGTTGACAAGGCTGAGGCGTACGTGCGGGGAACCGCCGAGGCTAACGGCCATCGTTCCGAAATCGCAGAGTCATGACACAAGACACAGAAGTTCGCTTCTCATGAACTATTTCCTGATGGAGTCATGAGTTTTGATGGTAGGCACACAATGATTCTCCCAAAACAGTGCGACGTTCTCGTCGCGGGAAGTGGTAATGCTGGCTTCTCCGCAGCTGTGGCAGCAAAGGAAGCCGGCGCAAAGCATGTCCTCCTCATAGACAAATGCCCTGAAGATTGGGCAGGAGGAAATTCATATTTTACTGCGGGAGCATATCGGACTGCACACAGTGGCATATCTGATTTGTTGCCATTGGTGAACAATGTCGATGATGAAACCGCCAAAAAGATCGATATGGAATCTTATACGGCTGAGCACTTCGCCAACGACATGAAGCGCGTGTGCAGTGGGAGATCAGATCCTCGATTGTCGAAGATCCTGGTTGAAGAGTCCAACGCGACAACTAAGTGGCTAAAAGGAAACGGCATCCGGTTTCAACTTTCATTCAACAGGCAAGCGTACGAAGTGGACGGGCGACTGAAGTTCTGGGGTGGACTGGCGCTAAAGACGCAAGACGGGGGCAAAGGGCTAATTGAAGACCATAAAGCCGCTGCCCGGAAACACGATGTTGAAGTTCTCTATTCAACAGCTTTAAAGCGCCTTATCACAAATCCTCAGACCGGTGCGGTGACGGCTGCCTTGGTGACGTCGAGTAAGGGCGAAGAGGCTACCATTGAGACTGGGGCCATTATCCTTGCTGCAGGCGGCTTCGAAAGCAACCCACGCCTCCGCTCTCAGTACCTAGGACCTGGATGGGATCTAGCCAAGGTCCGCGGCACACCATTCAACACCGGCGACTGTCTGGAACTCGCGATGCGTGATGTTTCCGCTGCGCAAGCTGGAAATTGGTCGGGCTGCCACTCGGTAGCCTGGGACGCTAACGCGCCCAGTGACACAGGCGACCGCGAGATCTCCAACGAATTCACAAAGTCCGGGTACCCACTGGGGTTGATGCTTAACGTGCATGGACAGCGATTCGTGGACGAGGGGATCGACTTACGGAACTACACATATGCGAAGTTTGGACGCGCGATACTCGCGCAGCCGAACCACATGGTCTTCCAAGTCTGGGACGCTCGCACGACGCCTTGGCTCCGCGGCGAAGAGTACCGGCCCGAACGCGTCGAGCAGATCACCGCCGCGCAGAGTATTTCCGAATTGGCGGATACATTAGCGTCCCAGCATGGACTCGAGGGCCGTGACGCGTTTGTGCACACAATCGAGGAATACAACGCCGCCGTCTACGCATCCCAGGCCGAAAAGCCAGACGTCAAATGGGACCCCTCCGTGCGAGACGGCCTGTCGACGCAATCGAGCACCAAACGTCTCGCGCTCGCCAAATCAAATTGGGCCCTCCCCATCGATAAACCACCTTTCCTCGCCGTCAAGGTTACGTGCGGCATCACATTCACGTTCGGGGGCTTGAAGGTCCAGCCTGAGACGGCACAGGTGATCAGTTCAGCCACAGGCAGAGAAGTGCCGGGCCTGTATGCCGTAGGGGAGATGATGGGAGGATTGTTCTACGAGAACTATCCCGGCGGGAGCGGATTGACTTCTGGGGCGGTGTTTGGGCGCCGTGCTGGGACTGCAGCTGCGAAAGCTGTTGCGCCGTGAAGAAACAGTTTTGAGAACGAGGGTCTTACTCTTGAAGAGATTCAGGGACATGCTTCATCAAACACGTATATCTTGCATCTTTGTCTAGACAAAATGGGATCAACATGATATCGCAGCATATCTGACTACACACCAAATCATTGAAGTTAGATCCCCACCGTGATGCTCTTGATCTCGCAATATTCATCCAGCGCATCTCTCCCACCTTCCCTTCCCACACCACTATCCTTGATTCCGCCAAACGGTTGTTCACACGCACTAATCAAGCCGACTCTCACACCGACCATACCAGCCTCAAGTTCCTCACTGACGCGATACAACCGCGAAATATCCTCAGTGTAGAAATACGCCGCCAAACCCGCCGCCGTGTCATTGGCTAACTGGATCGCTTCATCATCAGTATCGAACGGCACGAGGAACGCCAGAGGTCCAAACGTCTCCTGTCGCATGAAGAGCATGTCCTTCGTCGCGGAGGTGATGATTTTCGGCGCGAAGAAATTTGGACCGAGATCATTGCCTTCGCTGTGTCCGTTCACGCCATTCTCTTCAGTTTTGCTGCCGCCGTCGTAGAAGACCTTGCCACCCCTGCCCAGCGCGTCCTCGATCTGCGCATCAATTTTCTCAAACGCCTTGCGCGAGTACAGCGGGCCGAAGTTGACGGTCTTGTCCCACACGGAGCCGTAGCGGAACGTGGATCCTAGTTTGCGAGAGAGGACCGCGGCGAAGTCGTCCATGATGCTACGTTGCACGAAGATGCGGTTCGCGCATACGCATGTCTGACCCGAGGAGCGGAATTTCGAGGATATGAGACCTGGATATCAATTGAAGCACAATGGATCAGTGATCACGGCGCAAATTTTGTATATTCGGTGAATGACAACTTGAAGCCATAAAGGTATCTGAGCGTATACAAGTGGAACACGTACCTTCTGCGGCTTTCTCCAACTTCGCATCTTCGAAGACAATGAACGGCGCGTTTCCACCCAATTCGAGACTCGTCTTCTTAAATGTCTTCGCGCACTCGGCATGCAAGTACCTCCCGACAGCCGTACTGCCCGTAAAACTCAAATGTTTCACAATCGGATTCTGGGTCATCTCCTCGCCTACGAGCTTCGACTTCTCAGCACTCGAAGTCACGATATTCAACACGCCAGGAGGTCCACCGGCGCGTTCGAATAACTTCGCCACAGCGATTGCGCACAACGGAGTCTCAGGAGCAGGCTTGCACACGACGGTATTGCCCGCGGCGATAGCGGCACCGACCTTTCTCGTCACCATCGCGATTGGTGAGTTCCATGGGGTGATGGCCGCCACGACGCCTTGGGGTTGGCGGATCGTGAAGATCCGGTTCTCACCCTTCGCAGCTGGGATGGTCTCGCCGTACTGTCGCTCGATGGCGCCCTCGAACCAGTCGATGAAATCCGTGCCATATTTCACCGTGACGAGAGACTCGGTAAATGGTTTTCCCAGTTCCAGTGTACAGATGGCTGCGAGGTCGTCTTTAGCCGCTTTGATGAGGTCCCCCCATCGCCGCATCAGCCAGCGGCGATCACGAGCCGTGGTTTTGCGGTAGGTTTTGAAGGCTTCCTGCGCGGCTATGATGGCCTCGCGAGTTTCGTCTTTACCTAGATCGGCAACTTCGCATATCTTCTCGTTGTCGCTGGGGTCTTTGGGGAGAGGAGTCCCCTGTCAGGCTCGTGGAAGTCAAGGCGGCAGGGTCGAGGGCTTGACGTCTTACCAAGGACCGCAAACTTGTTGCCATTATGGGCTTCCACCCATTTACCTCGAACGAAAGAGCGGGTGTCTATCAACGTAGGATCATTGAACTGGGTTTCTCCTATGTCAGTTTGTTTGCGTAATCACCGAGTGGCATCACTCCCTACCGTGTATGGGATCTTCTTTAGCAGTATGTCAGCCATTTCGTGATGTGTTGCCTTCCGCGCAATATCTATTTCTTGTCAGCCAAAGGTCGAATCTAAGGCCATTGAGGCGCAGAGGTCCTCTATGAACATGACATAGAGCGGGGAAAGGGTGATCATCCATGCCGGAAGATGGCCGAGGAGAGGAGAAAGGGGCATATTTCTTTGAAGAACATAAATCTCCGCATTGCTGCATACCCCAAGTTTTACGGGGTGTCAGTCATAGTCGTCTGGTACTGCTCCCAACAAATGTATCGTGGGCAGGCAGACGCATTGCCATATCAACGGGCTAGTAAAGGAGCGATTCTGCTGTGGAAGAGCGCAGGCTATGCACATGATCATGACTGCTGCACGTTTTGCTTAAGAATTCACCCAAACAGCACATCCCAAGACTCTTTCGTCGCCTCAAAACAAATATGTCCTTACTGGATCGCAGCTGAGAACAAGCGAGATGCTCTTGGCCCCAACGGAACCTATGTCCTTTCTCTTCTGCCTTCAATTCAATAACTCCAAGTCGCATACGTTTTGAACTTCGAAAAATCTGTCGAGTCTTTAGGCGTCGGTGAGATCAACCACGATTTTTAGCTTGGCGGGCGGTGGGCCGACCTCGCGCAGGTCGTCATCTTCGTCAAGCATAGCCTGTTCTCGTGTTCGTTTTACTCCGGAAGTGTACGTGTTGTTTCCGAGCAGACTTCTCTCTTGCTTGAATCCATTTAGAAAAGGAGGTGGAGGTATCGACGGTCTTGGTTCTGCTTTGATCGTAGCAATGCGTCCGAGAGCATCAGTGTTCTCTTGTTTGATTTCAGTTCCCACACTGGTTGCCCGGCTTCCGATAAGCGCACGAGCTTCACTCTCGAGGTCAATGACACTACCTGAGCGGCTGCTACCTTCTGCTAGGGCTAGTCGTTCCTAGTAGATGTCAGATGAACTCTTCCTGCGCGACGTCAATACACTTACTCGCAGTCTCGCATTTTCCAAGCTGTGCTCCTTGGCTTTCCTCTTCACAAGTTCAAGCATGTTTTCAGTGCGGTGAAGCATCAAAGTGGGATCTGGAGGTGGTGAAGGGCTTCGAGGAATGCACCCAAGGTGCTGGAGGATTCCTGAAAGTATCAGTACAATGCACAATCTCCATACGCTTCGTTTCATACTTCGATTTCGGTACAGGAAGTTGTATTCATATGTCCTGCCGCTCTGACCTCTGACTCGGAGGTAGACATGATGGATAAGTGGAGGAGGTGGGATGAACTCCATAGTTGTGAACCTAAGATATTGTTAACACCATGGTTCGTTCGATATGAGGAAATGAGAACATACTTGACAGTGTTTTTGATCTCCTTCCCTTTTAGAGCCCTCTCCGATATCTCATCAATGGGTTTGGCATAGCTTCCATTTTGGTGATTTGGCGAATTGAGCAGCCACTGCCGGGCCCTAAAGACATTGACGCGGACAGAACCGAGCAGTTCGGCATCGGAAGACTTGAAATCGGTCGGAAGAGGAGCGTCTTCGCCTATCATCAATCAGAAATCTAGCGAAGGACGAGAAAGATCGATGACCAACCAATGCCGAGGGCTCCAATCTCAAACTCGGCCCTGAACCAAGATCCAGTCCTTTCATCAATCATGTTGTATGAGCTAAAGCAGAAACTCTGCTGCTGCATGAGTTTGCCGTTAGACGCGACTGATTTATCGTAAGCACATGTATGGTAGACCCCATTCGTTTGTTGATCCATCGCCATGCTGATGTATACATGGCTCGCCCCCTTGAAATCGAAACCTGGTAGCAGCGTGACTCTAATTGCAACTTTTTGGCCAGCGCGAACTTCCACATATCGAGCGAATCTGTGGTCATCTTCACGTTGACCATCCGGATCGTCGTATTCCACAATTGGGTGGCCGTTCACGAGGAAAAGAACTTCGATAAAGTCGAAACAAGGCATGTTTTTTCCTGCACGATTGAGTTGAAAAGAGAAGCAAGAGAAGAGAGGTAAAAATGGTAAGAAAGAGAGATCAGTGGGAGTGGAAAGAGGTATGAGAGTTTCACCCTCGACTCACTTTCGCATTGACCAGTGCGGCAGGTTCACCTCGCCCATGCCTTCCTCTAATAAATTTCTGAAATGTTCTTGTTGCCATGAAAGTAGTCTTCTTGAATTTTGACACACGATGGCAACTCAACTGTGATTCCCATTTCTGTGATATCATGCAGGCCTTTAGAATTTCCGGGCGTCTTTCTCACGATGCACAAGCAAATCTACTATGCAAGATATATCCAGTAGCAACCTTCCACATTGACGATAGTGGTTCGAAGCACTCACTTGGTCTAGCTTCTGCTCTGCACAGCAACTGGCTTAAATGAAACGTATTTGCAAGACCAGCTTTAGCAGCATCATGTTTCCAACACAAGTATGGTCACTCGTAGTTCGAGCTCCATTCCTCTTGCCAGAATTGTTTGTTGATTGATCCGCTTCGAGTAGCCTCATTTTACGCCTTAAACACCACACACACTTTACATCCACCATAGGAGAGAGAAATCACTTCGAGGTGCTGGTCTTGCGCCGTGTTATTGCACGTGATCCTCCAGGCTGCGTTGACAGAAAGACATCAGAGCTACGAGTGCTTCATGTCCGGGTGGAAGGAACCAAGATATGAAAACCCCGGCAGGAAGATAATATACAAAGCGTAGATAAATTTGACCTTTTTTCAATAGGCAGTTGCGGCAAGCTTTGCAACAGCGCTAATACACCCCTGGGGGTGCCCTGCTAACGGCGGTCCCTCGGGCTTCACTGCCTCGGGAGCTCCGCTAGCAAGGCCACCAGGCCACCCAATTCTGGAGAAGCCAATAAACGGGGTGTGCCCCAATTCGCCAAAGTCGAAGCACCCTGGGCCTCGGTAAGAGATCGGTAGGTCATGGAGTCGAGCTTCAGAACTTGTAAGCATAGTAATACTCTTTCTCCCACGACCTGCGCATATATCTAGACTTGAATTCGTTCTTAATGTACATAGTAAAGAACAGAGAGACAACCAACTGTCATCATAATACCTTCCCAAAATGACAAACGTCTTCTCCAAACACGCCGACAAACTAGTCGGCGTGTGGAAGCTCATCTCAGCCGAAATGTACAGCAGCGATTCTCCCAAAGACAGAACCCTGCTCGGTAAACCATACGGCGACGATCCTCAAGGCAAAGTGGTGGTTTCGTCGTCCGGCTTCCTGCTCGCGACGCTCGTCGCCCCAGCAGGCCTGGAGACCCGGCTGTCCTCGGACGACTGGAGTTTAGCGACAGACGAGGAAGTGCTGCGCGTGGGCAGGAGTCTGACGACGTACGGCGGCTTCATGACCGTCGAGGAACAAAGCGACGGGTCGTTGCTGTGGCACACGAACGTCGAGATCGCGATCAATCCAAACTGGATCGGGAAGCCGCAGATCAGGGTAGCTAGGTTCAGTCAAGTGGACGGCGAGTCGTATATGACGCTGAATCCCGTCAAGTGGTATACTATGAAGGTTTGGCCCACCCCCTGCGCTTGAACTTCTTTGCTCTGCAGAAAATGGGCGTTCCCTGTTGGTGACGGTGATGAAACGCCGAGATGCTGATTCATTCTCATGATACCACAATGTATAGGACGGAACAAGAGCGCGAGGCGAATTCAAATGGCGCAGAATCGGTTCTTGAAAACATCAACGGCAAAGATGCTGAACAAGTAAGGAACGAAATGGCCCATATAATTTTCACCGCAGAGTTGCGAGGCTTGCCTGCCTGGCTACGGCACCAACCATTCTATTTACCGTTGGCTCCAAGTGTGCAGGTCACGGTTCAATGAGATTGATATTAGACACGGATCACCAGGCTTTACACAGGTAGCTTGGGTGAATGAAGCTACCTGTTACAAGTGCGACTTAGACCTTCAGAACTCTGTAGTAGCATGCTTAGTTCCTAAAGAGACATGAGCCTTTCGGTGTGATACACGGATCATGATCTTTAACTGCTCTACCACCTTCGGTGCTACCTCCTGCAGTCTGCCGTTGTCTTTCATCCCTCTCGAGCCCAAGGCTTCCCATCTCTCCACAAGCCCTCGACCAGGAGCTTCCTCCCTGGCTTACCATTTCTCGGCAGCTCCATCAACCAGTCCCAACGGCATTTCTCTTTCCAACCCAGCGATTTCCAATTGTTCAAGTCCGCCTCGCGATTCTTATTGAATACGGGCAGATATTTTAGCAATGCCTCATCATGCGCCACGCATACCATCACGTCCGGCGACTCGTCAAAGTCGACCAACTTGTCCACTGAAATCTGCGCCGTGGGAGGGTCGACGTATGCAGATCTGCTGTGGGTCGAAACCTTGTAGAATGGCGTCGTTCGGCGGCGGTCGCTGTCGGTAGCTGAAGCGGAGGGGTCGCTGGAGAGGACTGGGTGATGGTCGGTGAACAAACTGCATGGACATGGCTTGGGAAAATATGACGGATCTTCGTCCAGCAGATACGCTGGGATCTCATCCGGAAGTGGATGAGTCGAGTTCGGTCGAATGTCGCCTACAAAATGGCATATATCGCCGCCCAGCAAGAGAAACGTGCTCTCATCCCCTGCTGTTGTTCGTGCGAGGCCGCACATATGTCCTACGCAGTGGCCCGGGGTATCTTTTCGTCATGCAATCCATCATCAGCGTTGCTGTAGGAAAGTACTTCAAACCACCAAGGAAAGCAACAACGCACCTAACAGGTAAAACGATCCATCCCCAAAGAAATCATATGCTGCGTAGCCTCCGATTTTGAGTCCAGCCTGCTCAAAATCAATCTCTCTCAGCTCACGGCCCTTGAAGTCTGAGCTCAAGATGAAGGATTTCGCGTTTTCCGGAAAGCCAGGAAGTAGTAGTGGCGAGGCTTTGAATCCTGGCCCTACAACCACTTCGGTCGAAGAAGGGAAGACGGCCATGTTGCCAATGTGATCCCAATGGTAATGAGACCAGACAACGCTTGCTGGTTATTGAAACGTTCAAAGGTCAACCCAAAATTTGTAATTCATTCAGAGGCACAACTTACAAATATCCCCTCCATCGATATCAATACCTCCATCCACCAGCACATCGGATACGTCCTTTTCCACCCTCAAACCGGGAATTACATCTCCAATCCTTTTGTTGATGACGTCGGAATAGTTCCAGTAATCCTTGCGTACGCCCAGATCGAACATGATCTTTTGAGAGCCGTGCTCAATTAGAAACGCCACGGCAGTCAGATTGAGCATTTCGTGGCCTGGCTGTACGGGCTCGACGAAGGATTGAGCCCGCACGGTCATCACTGCTGTCGTGTCAAGCATACGGACTCGTACCGTTGCCTTGGAAGGCGGGAATGTAAGTTGCTTCGGAGACATGTCTGCTCTGTGAGGAGACGACACACAAGGCGAATATCTCTTCAGAGGAAGTACTGATGATATATCTATATCCTCGTTTTCGGGAATATACAGTTCACCAACTCCCGTAAATCAAAATAACTTGAAGGAGCTGACTTGCCTTGTGCGCGGGCATCTGCCGGACGGAGGCTCGAAGAATGCCATTATTGGGGAGCAAGATCGCAAGTGAGGCAATCAGTGTAGTAGTACCCGTACCAATAGCTGCGAATTTGGAGCTTGAATATGGTCGTAACGAGAAGGTGCTAATCCCCGCATTCTGACGCTGGAACTTAGCAATGCCCCGGGTGCTGCGAAACGGTCTGTCTTCATCGATACCAAATATCCGGCTGACTGATAGTCACAGAAGATACGAGCCGTCGTACGTATTGACGAATCTCGTCATCAGCAAGCAAGTAATGAGAAGTAGGAAACAACGGTTCAGTCTTGCACAAGGCCCTTCATTCGATTATGTAGGTATCTCCACTTCGTTCATGTAAAAGCCGCGCAAACCTGTGGGAATATGTGTGCCACCAAACAGAAAGTCCACCAATATAGCGCTCAGGCAGGATATGCCATATCCTGCGGCTTCATATACCCGTCGCCGTTGACTTTCTCGGCTAGCTCTTTCTCGCGGAACTCGGCCTCCTTGTCCTGCTGGACGAGCGAGCAGCAAGCACAGCAGCAAGATGTGAGAAGATCGGTGACGCAGTCGCCCTGCAGGTTATACTTCTTTCGGATGTCGGCGCGCTGGAACATCATTGGGATGCAGTGCAGGCCGAAGCAAGAGAAACCGGTAAACATCAGGCACTGTGTCCGCCGCCACGTTAGAATCGAGTTTTGGAATGCGGTAATTGATAAGCAATGGACACTTACAGAAGCATTGATGAAGTTGAAGCCCTCCATGTTGCCATGCTTCCGGGTTCGGTGGTGAGTCTTGCCAAAGGTGACGCAGGGCACGCAGCAAGTGATTAGGCCTGGGTATGTGAATATTAAATCGAGAATTCCAGCGATAGCCGAAAGGGAAGGGGCATTTTACTAACATGTGTCAACGGGCATGAAGCAACCGAAGAACGACTCATGCCATGGTCGAGCATCAGGAGCAGCCGGAGCAGTAACGACAGTTGAGTCCGCAAGACCTTCGTTGAACCGCTTGACCCAGTCTTGCACGTCGGTCTGATCAACGATACCAGCTTTGGCGGGAGCTGGGTTTGATGCTGGTGCTGGGGCTGGAGCAGCGTTGTTATCCATATTGGCAGCCATTGGAGGATTTCTGGTTGGCCTCGGTATTTTTTGTTCAAGGAGTGACTTGAGGTTAGTTGGAGCGAATATATCGTTGAGCAAGGAGTGACTAAAGGTTAGATGATGCGGAGAGTACGATGCAGATCAAAAGAGAGGGACCAGAACCGAGCGTCAGGGTAGAAGCCAGGATACTTATACAATTAGGCCTTACGGCAATCCAGATAGACTGGTGGCTTGCACCTGTTTAAACCCTGAGCACCCTTTGCAGGGCGTTGACATGGTTGATAATTAAGGCTTTGATAATCACCACTTCTGAAGCTGATACTGGAAAGGATGTAGTCGCGTACACGAGCAGGAAGCATGTCTGAGGAAGCAGCCCCGATAGGCTGGTGGATGAGTCTTTCAAATTGGACACTGACCGGTCAGCCTTGTACAAGAACATGAGCTCGTCAAGATGCCTAAGACGGCGGTTTTGCGAAGCGAGGAAGAGAGACCCCCTTTTCATATAGGATTCCTGGGGGCCAGGAAGGCGTCCAGTGCTGAACACGAGGCTTGCAGTCGGTCGTGGGCTTTCCCCTTTACGTAGGGCTGGTTCTTGCTTGTCGACGCGTGCGGCAGATTGCAGGTGTTTAAATACGGGGAATAAGCTTCTGGGAGACGGCCAGCACCCGGATGTCGGAAGAATGACAAAGAGGCAAAAGACCTGGTGGCGTTTTCCTAATCTCATTGTTTCTTGATGGGCTAAACATGTGCTCACCGAGATGTAGCTATATTGGCAAGATCCTTGGTACCGGTAAACCTGGCGCTGGATAGAGGAGAGGAAGACTCATGAGGAGCCTGGGAGTTGTATCCAGAGGCCCTCGGGCCCAGACCCATCCTCGGAGCAGGGATGTCTTAGTGGTGCAGATCACCTCGCTGGGGCTCGTTTGGTTCGGCTAACGTCTAGCGAGTCCCCCCGTAGCCCCTTGTTGAATGCAGCCTAAGACCCTATTCAATTCGCCTATCCCAAAAGTTTGGAATACCTGCAAGCTCATTCTTGGGCTTTCACAAAGTTGATGATTGCCACACTGGGACCTGGCCAGTGCTTCCTTGCCCACACCAGCCAGAGGAAAATAGCAAAGAAAAACACAAATGCGAATATTGGCCCTGCATAATTCATGTTTTGGGCAGTCACGGGCAGTGTACCTTGAACACACTCAGTCAGTGTTGGCAGTATACCGCGCGAGAGAGAGGCTTACTCGGAATCGGCAAGAACACCATGATATACAGCGTATAGACCAATGCAAAAGAGTTGATGTAAACTCCATACCTGCCCAAATTCCATCCACCCAATTCAAGAGGTTTACCGCCTTGTGCAGAGCTCCAACGCGCCAGCAACATGGCCGAAATTGCTGTCCCGTAGGAAAAGTACAAGCCCAGCGATGACAGTGCTGTGATTGCCCCAAATGCTGTGGTCGAACCAATATTCAGAAGGGATAGGAGCATGACGATGACAAGTGAGAGCCATATTGAACGTATTGGCACATGTTGCTTTGAGTCCACAAGACCAAACCAGCGAGGAAGACCACCATCACGAGACCATGCCCAGGTCAACCGCGACACCGAAGCTATGGATGCAATGTTGACGCAGAATGAAATAATGAATAGCCCACACACCATGGCAGTGGTTGCTTTGACCGAGTCGGTCGCACGGAGGAGGATGGTGATGACAGGAAATCCCGAGCTAAGAACTTCATCGACGGGTCCCATGGCACTCAAAATAGCAATAACCATGGCATATGCGAGCACGCCATTCACAGCAATGGACCAAAAAGTGGCTCGCGGTACAGCCTGAGGAGCCTTTTTCGTCTCTTCGCTCATATGGCAAGAATCGTCAAATCCTGTAAAACTCCAGGCGCAGGTGAGCATTCCCAGATTCCATGCCACAAAGGTATTTGACCAGCCTGACGATATGGATTGTTCCAAGAAGATGAAATGGGCACTGTGATGGCTGCCTAGAACAGCCAGGACAACAAGGAACACGACAAAAAGGCACACATGCATAACGCCCGCTACAAGTTCGAGCCACGGCACCATAGCGAAGGTCGGACCAAATGAGTTGATCAGGCCCTGGACAAAGAGGATGGCGATCATGATCAGGGTGATATGCCACGTTTTAGGATCGTAATCGGGGTTGTTGAGCATCGCGAGTTGTTGCAGAATGATTGCGGTGATATTGGCAATTCCAGCAAGCAAAGAGACCCAGCCGAACCACGTCATCCATCCCTGCATCCAGGTGATGAATCGCTTCATGTTGGCAGGCGCTAAGTGGTATGTCCAGTGATACTGCGCGCCTGCGATCGGTATTGTAGAAGCCATCTCAGCAATGGAAGCCGCTTGTGCGATCGCCCCAAAATAGACTATCACCACGCTCCAGGCAAAAGTCTGAGGCCCGCCGTTGTACAGCGCGAAGAACATGTTCCTATTGCTCGTGAGTTCGAGGAGCGATGCCAATGTAATTGACCTCACGTATTCATCCCTTCCCACGTACTCATGAAGGTGAGAGAAAAGGCAAAAATCTGGGAGAAATTGAAGAGTCTGCGGACTCTTGTCACGCTCTCCAATGTTTTGCCATTATGAGCGACTTCTGATGCTGCTGCGTAGTCAAACGACCCCTTCACATTAGGCGTAACGCCCGAGAATCCAGCCACGTTGAGTTCAACATCTTTTTCCTTTCTGTGCAGCCGGTAAGGTTCAGCGAATGTGGACATGGTGAATGCACAAGAAGAGATCTCCAGCGAGTCGTTGAATAGTAGTTTCTGAGCAGTAGTACGGGAATTGGGAGAAGCCAAGATCGCTCGAGAGCCCCAGTATCAGACTTGAGAGATGGAAGGACAGAACCATGATAAAGAGGGGTCAGAGATGAGGAAGATCTGCCTCAGACTGCCCTCGACTGGGACTAGCAAACCATCTGTCTGGAGAACGATGGCGATTGTGCTGGCGGTCAGTCAGGGTCTGCCGGGATGCATATTCGAACATGGCTCTCAGCCGCGAAACAGCCGTCCAGGTCATTGAATCGGGTGTCTTGATTAGCGACAAACCGGGATCAACGCTTTTTGACAAGGATGCCGAAGACGTGCAGTGTGAGGTGCAGTGTGAGATGCAGACATGATAGGAGGGGTGACTTACTAGAGCACAAGGGAGGATTTCGATGTTTCCACCTGCCACTGCCGAAAAGCTGCTGGGCCATCTAGATAGATCTGCGAGCCAGTGCTACCCTATCACTATGCTTAGGCAGTGAGTAGTCGCGCGTGCCATCGCAGTTGCCAACATATCCCGCTTGTAGTGCTTCAGATTTGATGCTTTTACATATGCTCATTCCATGCTCAATGATAAGATTTAATGAAAGTACATGGGCCGGTACTTTTATCAGGTGGACGACCCGAACCTAGCCAGGTGTCGCGGGGAATACATACCGCCCAGCCACTTCAAGTTCAGCACCTTCAGACTAGAAGCTGTGGGTAACTGTTAGCTCTGCCTCTCTGCCAATTGCGCCTAACACCTCCAAGTGTCGGGCCGCCCGCGCAGACGCCCAAAACGCTACGGCAGCTCAATCCAACAATCTTTCCCGATGCCAAACAACAAGTGAACCTATTGCGAGCAATGTTGAGGGCTTTGAAGCCCACAGCTGAGCGCCAACAATGCTGTTCCTGGGCAGTCACGCCATCAATTATCTACCAACTGATAAAGCCACAAATATTTGTACTACCTCAACCGACTTCTCTACCATAAAGCGACAATGTCCCACCACTTCTCGACACTTAACGAGCAGACGGATTTCAATCTTCTTTCAACGTTTGAGATAATCATGAAATGGAGACCACAAGCCTGCTCACGCCAGAACAGGTGGCGACAGACCAACTCGAACACAATCTAATTGGCGACGACTTTCGCACAGAAAAACCAACGACATGGAGAGCCGAAGCACGAATGACCATCTCATACTCGATACCTTTGATTCTGACATATCTGCTGCAATATTTCTACAGCCTGATCATAGTGCTGGTGGTTGGCCGCATCGGCAAGGACGAGCTCGCCGCTGTGTCGGTGGGTGTGACCACTATGAACATTGTGGGTTTTGCGGTATTTGAGGGCGTCGCCACGAGTCTCGATACATTATGCGCCCAGGCGTTCGGCTCTGGCAACATGAAACTTGTCGGTCTCCATGTCCAGAGAATGGTATTGCTGCTTCTGCTCGTGGCTTGCCCTATTGGAGCGGTGTGGGTTTGTTCGCCCTGGATTCTTGCCAGGATAATCCCTCAGCCGGAGCTGGCAGTTCTTGCAGGGACGTTTCTGAGAAGCTCACTCACCGGAGTACCTGGCTATGTGGTGTTTGAAGCCAGTAAGAGATTCCTTCAAGCGCAAGGCAATTTCACCGCTTCCCTGGCTGTGCTTTTAATCTGTACGCCAATCAACCTGCTGCTCAACTGGGTCCTGGTTTTCACGCTTGATTGGGGAGTCATGGGGTCTGCGTTGGCAGCGGCTCTCACGAATGACCTCCGAGCACTTCTGCTCGTCCTGTATATTGTACTCCGTTTGCCAGAAACGCACCAGTGTTGGCCAGGATTGCTCCCAAGAGCGGCATTTCGAAATTGGATGCCCATGATCAAGCTTTCGGGACCTGGAGCATTCATGACACTGGGTGAATGGTTTGCATTTGAGTTACTCAACTTCAGTGCAGCTTACATCAAAGTCGGTGGGAGCGAGCACGTGAGCTCAGGCCCATTGGCAGCCCAAGCCATTCTCTCGACAACATCTGTGCTGATATGGCACATCCCCTTTTCGTGTAGCGTGGTGGCAAGCACTAGGATTGGAATCCTCATAGGACGAGGCTCTGTGGATGCTGCCAAAGACATCTCTAAATTCTATGCTGCCTTCTTCGCTGGGACGGGTATTATGGACCTTGTGGTAGCTCTCGCTGTCGGCAGCGTGATGGGTCGTTTCGTCACCCAGGGCTCATCAAACGAGGTGCAAAATCTCGTCATGACGACTTTACCATTTGTGGCGGTCTTTCAAATTTTCGACGCCGGAGTATGCTGGGTTCATGGGGTTTTGCGCGGCTTAGGTCGTCAAGCCGTTGGTGGCTACACTACATTGGCAGTCAATTACGGCTTTGGACTGCCCCTGGCACTGTTCCTCTCTCTTGGCCCACCCATGCTTGGGTTGGCGGGTATCTGGTCCGGCCTGTCCGTTGCCATGGTGGCGTTGATCCTTGGACAAGTGATGATTTTGAAAATCATCGATTGGGAAAGATGTGTAGAGGATGCGAGGATGCGAGATGAGTGTTGCGAATAGCCAAAGTGACCATAGCGAGGCAATTGTGAGGTCGTGGCCAATGCCTGCCTGGCAGGCGCTAGGGCCAACGTGTGCCAACGTAGACCAACGTAGACTTACTCGCGTTGACAATATCGATGACCATCGACATCGACATCGACACTGATACGCGTTGGCCCAAGATGCCACGATGCCCATGACGCCGGCCGGGGCGAAGATGGCAAACATGGTAATACGTCGCCAAGAGTACGGGGAATCATGCGCCCTCCTATCTGCAGTCGTGTTCGGGTGCGGAGAAACATCGAATGGACAACATTTCCACATCTTCTACACTAAAGTTCAAGTTGTATATACTCTGTTGACGCTCGCCTATCTCTCATTCTTGTTCTGCATCTAAATAGTGTAATCCAAATCGTCAAGATGCAGCGCCAGCCATTCTCTCCGCCTCAAAAATCCCCAGAACTCTTCCACCCTCGCCCACAACATATCTCTCAAGTCCCCATGATGCGATCTCCTCCCCCTCCGGCCTCACAAAATTCTCAACAACCAGTCAATAGTTATGGAAATCCATACCAGTCGCCGCCTGGGGGTGGTGGAGCAGGAGGAGCAGCAGCAGGAGGAGGAGGCTTTGGACCAGGCTTCAACTTCATGAGCGACCCAACCGCCCAGATGGGATTCCAAGTAGGACAACATGCTATGAAGGCTGGGCAGGAATACATGGAGCAGAATGTATGTGAGAGACTTTTCCGGAGACGTAAGGAGACAACAGGAATTTCTCCAGGTACCCTGTTCAGTGTGGGGAATAGCACAGGCTGACATTGTCCGTCGCAGTTGAACCGGTACATCTCTGTCTCAGCGCTGAAGCATTACTTCAACGTCTCCAATTCCTATGTCGTGCGAAAACTGCTGCTCGTCCTCTTCCCCTGGCGACACAAACCATGGACTCGACAACAGACAAGAATGACCACCTCATCCACAGCGGCTGACGGCTCAATGGCCCAGCAGTCATACTCATTCAATTACCTCCCCCCTCGCGATGACCTGAACTCCCCAGACATGTATATCCCCATCATGGCCTTAATAACATATATCCTACTGTCAACCGTTCTGGCTGGGATCAGAGGGTCATTCCACCCAGAACTGCTAGGCAGCATCACGAGCACGGCAATCCTTGTCATCCTTTCCGAAGTCATCATTTTGAGGATTGCGATGTACATGTTGAGTATTACCAACGATTCTCAGCTCCTCGATTTGATGGCCTACTCAGGATACAAATTCGTGGGGGTCATCGTCACGCTCTTCATCAGCGAGGTTCTCACCGGTGGTAGTGGGACAAATAATTGGGTGGGCTGGAGTCTGTTTCTATACTCTTGGTATGCGAATGCATTCTTCCTGGTAAGTATCGAGAATCTTTGGCTCTCCTTTCCAAATTGCCATTGGGCTGACATCCATGCCAGCTCCGATCGATGAAGTATGTCCTTCTGCCTGACACTTCAGGAGACCCGACAGCTATGCGAGGAGGTAGTTCGCATACGATTGCTCGAGCACAGAAGAATCGCCGCACTTATTTTCTCGCGTTGTACGCCTTTGTCATTCAGCTGCTGTTCATGTGGATATTAAGCCGCGAAGAAGCTGCGGTCAAGACGGTCGCGAGCAAACTCGTTGGTCCAAAATAATAGACTTGCTAGACGGGTTGATGAAATAATGCTCACAGCGCATCCTGACAACCTCAGCCTGGTCACGCACACGAATATTGGCACTAGAACTCACCTAGAAAGCATCACAACACTGGAAAGTGGCATCTGGTGGGTCAGTATGTGCTCAATGAACCGATTACGACGAGTCGCTCCTCCCAGAGCCGCCAACAATAGACGAAAAGAATACTAGGCCAGTGTCACACTCATGGTACCCGCATCCAGTTCGGCAATTTCCATCAACTTGCTAGCATTCCATGACATCGAATCTCAAAATACATTATCTCGGGTTCCAATCTCGACCTGATAGCGCCCATCAGGAGAAGTTTCATCTCGAACGGACAGTTGACCTTTCTCTCATCCTCGATTTCTGGTTGCAAGGATTGGCTGTACGATTCGGCAAGCCTGTCGTCAAACTCCTTCAGCTCGTTCTTGATGCTGTATAACCCGGCTATGGTCTCCTGAACCTGCTCACCTAGGTGTTGCAGAGCTCACTGAGCTCAGTTGAGATCTTCAAATGGCATCGAAACAATTCCTATGCCTCTGAATGTACGAGCCGCGTCCACTGCCACGAAGAACTTCTTTGCTGGGTTCTTTGCCTAGTGCCTCGATGGCCGATCCCTTTGTTGCATTCAAGAAACAGTCACGCGGAAAGAGGCAAATGGATTATCCAAACGATCTGCCTCGCTATCGATGTGATTTCCGAATTCGGGATTTTTCCAGTCTCTCCGCAAGTTCCTTCCCGCCAGACAGCCAACTTGATCTGACACGGCTTTCCACGTCATGTCCATTCATGCTTCTCTCCCGCTTTGATTAATCACCACAGTGCGCTTCTCTCGAGACGATGCCACCTCGGAGAATTTGGGGCCAGGGGGGATTGGATCTTCCTGGAATTTCCACCTCTGGCACTGTTCATCTCGTAAGGTAGCATCTGAAGCTCCGATATTTGTACCACAAATCAGTCAAATAGGACAGTTGCCAACCGCCAACTAGAGAAAACACAAGAACGTAGCGACGCTGGCCATCCACCAAAGTGTAGATCACAAGCGTGCATTTCCCAGGTCGGACAGGACACAGCTAGCGCTCTGTGGAATGACGAGAAGCAGTCGGAGGCAGGCCATCGGCGGCGAATCTTGGTGGGAAATGAACCCCTTCCTTGTATATTCTTCGCCGCGAAAGGGAAAGGATTGTAGGTCTTCTCTCGAACTACCTACCGGAAGTCGTTGGCCGGGAACAAAATCTTGCTTACCCGCCCATAGTGTCGTCTTCCTCGCTGTCCTCGTCTTGCTCGCCGCCCTTTACCCATGACGTCGGTTCTTCCTTGCCCATACCGTCTTTCAATCTCCGGCTTCAGGAGGCAGAGCCTCTGCTCGAGTGTTTGGTCAGGGTCTTCTGAACCTTTCGGTCCCTCAGTTCGTTATAGAGATCAGGCGGTAGCTGCAGCCCAACGGCGTGGTCAAACCGTACTAAGAAGCAGAATAGCCCAAATTTCCTCACCAGATAGCTCGCCGGACGCAAAGAAGGCGCAAAAGTTAGGCCAAACGCTCGAGTTTGATTGCTGATTACTTTTTTCTTCAAGTCGCTACTATACTGTTTAGTTGCGGCCTTTGCGCCAGCCAGCCATGATAGCGTGAAAGC
>JANSVK010000246.1:0-38358 GCA_030068005.1 Cladophialophora exuberans | reverse complement strand
GTGGTGGTGGTGGTGGTGGTTGTGGTGGTGGTGGTGGACTTGTCGCCGTTACTAGTAGACATGACTTTTTGCAAGCTGTTCATTTCTATGCTCGAGAGACTCAATCTCTGATACCAGCGCTTCTTTGAGGTGGTTTTCGAAGATGACGTCGTAGAGGGCTGATGCTCCTCTACCGGCATGAATGTGACTTTCATATTACGAGATCCGTTCTGTTTTTTGTGATGTTTTTGTGTCTTATGGTGTTTGCTGGTCGAGCTGAGACCGCGGCCGCTGTTGGGTTGGATGATGAATTCGGGGAGCGGTTGCGGGTGTAACTCGACTGCCAATTGTATGGAAGCACGCGGCTGAGCAGGCTCAACGCCTAGTATAGCAAAGTCGACATATTTTTGGTCAACATTGTCTTGCACCAGGTCGCCCTCTGTGTGCATTTTGGAAGCAAAGGAGACGGTGTGCTGGAGATAATGCCACACAAAGCCATATGGCCACTTCTTGATCTGGTTCAATCTAAGCAGTGCGTACTGGGAGATCGATTGTAGGGAGGTGGGTAGAGGTTCAGGTGTACAGAATCCAAATATGAAGCTGGATAAGATGAAGAAGGCGTCGAGAGTGCTAGCAGAGGTTGTGTCGGAATGATCAGAGAACTTGGGCAGAGCATTGTTCCTAGTATGAGGGCTGCTTTGGATGGGGCTAGTCTGGGCCCCCAATGATTTTCGTCGTGATATCAAGAACCAGAACAAAGCCAGTCGCGCTTCGTTGAGATCATCTCTCGATATTACGCGAGATGGGCGATCTTCGTCAGCAAATATGTCGTCTAACAACGTCTGGCCTTCAAAAATGGTAGTCGTGCACCACTGAAGGAACTTTTTGGCGTCTGCTATGTAGCTCTCAATGAAATCGTACGGTTCTAGGCATACGCGGTCCTTCACAAATTCAAGCCAAGCTGCAACACGAAAAGTTAGCTATGAGTATTCGCCCAATAGAACATCATTTTTAAAATATGCATACCTTGACCGACCTTTGACGGAACTGCTAATTTAGTTACAAAGTCCGCTAGTGGTTTGTCCCATGCTGTGAACCGCGCCGGGAGGATGGAATATGTGTTGCGTTTGTGCAACAGCTCCAGTAAATAGGTAGACAGATAGAGAAACTCGCGATTGATGATGGCCGGATGGACGAACCAGTGAAGATCATCCAAGGAATACTCTTGCTCTAGTCGAGCCGATTTTGGGGTTGATGGTGAGGTGGTCGGGTTACTTTGTCCAGGCCATACTTCTAAGAGTGTGTTCTTGTAGAGGTCAAAGAGGATTGCAAGTGCTCGCACTCGAGTGGCGTATTTCGTCTGTCGAACTACGCTGAGCGCAGCATCAAGCATAATCCGAGCAAGCTCACTCTTATCGGACGTGGTGCAGGACCGAGCCACTCCAATTGCAGCCCTGACCAGAAGTTGTAACACAGGAGTGGTGCCAGCTATCACTCTCGACGTCTTTCGATCTCGAGTATTTTGTTCGTCGCTCTCCGCCGATGGCTCCCAATGCAAAAGTCTCTGACCAGTATCGCTGAATATCTGCATAAAGCACGTGTGATGTAGATCAAATGCATCCTCAAGATATTTAGCCGTAGCTAGAGCGTCGGCCGTATTGCTCATAGTCTCCCAAAAGGCCCAAATGTTGTGATATGCGCCATCCTCAGCGACATCGTCCTCGCCTAGAATGACCAGACCGGCTTTGGAGGCAGAAGCTGCCCAAATTTGCGCTGCCTTTGAACTTGGCTCTGGCTCGTACTTTCTGATCTTGTCCAGGTGCACGTAGAAGGAACCCAGTCGTTTCGATTTGACAGATTCGGGAACGGCCAGTACACTTGGCGAGGTGGCAGCTGTAGAATAAGATGTCGAACGCTCGCGACCAGCTGGGCCCGAAGCGACAGACGACGCAACGCCTCCAGTAGTGGAAACTTGGGAAACGGTCTCCCAAGAGAGCGCTCGGGTTTGTTCATTAGGCCATGCTGGTGGCGATTCTCCAGACTGAGAGACGTTTTCACTCGGGGGAGAGGGTAGTGCGGGCTCCTCGGCGACGTCCAGATTCGATGGCGGTGGTACAGGACGCCGTTGTACAGGCCTGAGATAGACGTCACCGGTTGAACCTTGGGTCTGCATCGGTCCTGCCAGAATCTGGACCAAGCTGAACTTAGGCAGATAGCAATTCTTGTATCGGGCTTACTTGAGCATTTCTGTGCGCGTTGAAGTTTCGCGGGATCATCCTGGTTGGCAATTTACGAGGTTCTCTCCTTTGTGACTGTCGAACAGCAGAAAGACGAGTGTCGCATCTTCGAAGGAACTCAGTCCGAGAGCTCCGTGGTTGAGGGCCTGATTGTTATCGGGTAAGGCTGTGACCAAACGATGAAACTGCTTTGCCGAGGGTCGATGGTCGGTTCAACGCTTCTTTCGCAGTCAGATGGCGTTTCGTCGATGCTAATATAGTATCACCGTTTCATATTCGATAGTATTGAGAGTGGTTCAAGCTTCAAAATTGATGACTTGGGATGGATTACGGTGAGAAGAGATGTTTGCGCCTTCCTCGTGCGTAGTAGCGATTCAGTTCTGTCCTTATGTAGCCAAGCGGGACTATTTCGCCCGTAGTCATTGTTGATTGGCGACGGCGACGAGTTTGAATGCAGACACGGGAGATGAATTTGGTGGAATTTGGGGCAACTGTGCATCAATGGTGTGAGGCGTGCCAGCTTCGGATTTCCCACCATAGTCTAGCCCGCGGGGGCCGAAGCTCGAGTTGTCACGCACCATGTGGCAGGGGAGAGCCGGTTTTACGGTGACGAGGTTTGGACCTGTTTTAGGCTGTGGGATTGTACAAGGGAATCTATAATTAAGTGTGTTGATGGGGAATCGATTTTTTTTCTTCATTCGAGTTATTCGATCTGGGCAAAAGAAGCAGGCGCAAAGATTGGTCGCTCCTGCCTTGATCATTATTGCTATGTGGCTATCTGCTGCCTGGTGCCCGGCCATTTCGGCCTCCGACCTCCGGGATCTATCTCGCAGCCGCCGGGGCAACTGAAGCCACCGAGGGAGCTCTGACCTGCCTAAACGACATATTTCATACTCGTTTCACATCAATTTGAGTGGAAATGGCGAGAAGAAGTTGTGAAGCTCGTGCAAAGTGTCCTCCAACTGCTGAAGTCTTTCCATACCCAATTCTGAGACGCTGGATCACCAGTCACGCTTGATCATCTTGCCCTTCTTCGCACACGCCGCCATGCATTCAGCCGGGCCAAAGTTAGAGCCAGTTCCAATTGCCGGGACGCGATTGTAGATGTCTTGAGCATTGAGTCCACCTCCAATGATGGTGTCGGTAATGTTGGTGGGAAGGGAGAAAAAGGCGTTGGCGAGATTGGTGGTTCCAGCGTCGTCGGAGTTGAGAGCAGAGATCAACTGAGCATTCTCGCAGCCAATGTTCATCATGGAGTGAACCGAAGCTTGCGGGAAGATGGTCATTTGGCCAGCTTTGAGGGTTTCGGTCACGGTGCGAGCGCCATTTTCCGCAATCATGTAAGTCTGCGTGGTTCCGGAGATGGCAACCACGTAGTTGGTGGCGCGTGGATGGATGTGTGGTGGCAACATAGAGCAAGGACCCAAGTTCAGCATAGCCTTTGATGTCGTTGTCAGTGAGAGATCAATCATCACGAAGCTTTCCGACTTACCATTGTCATGCCTTGACCAACTGTGGCGACGAAGGTGGCGCTGTTTGCGTTCACGACACCACCAGGGGAGAAGGTGTACTTGTCCTGCTTGGTGAAGTCGAAAAACCAGTCCGAGTCATCAGGAAGAAGCTTCATGCGGTCCAGATTGGTGTTGGCCATGCGAAGCTTCTCAACCAAGTTGGGGTTAGTGTCAGTGTCGATGGCAAGGGCAACGGATGCCACGACAGCAAAGACAGTGAAGCCAAGTCCGAGGAACACCATGGCGAAGGTTTTCCAGTTGAAGCAACGGCGACGAGTTTTAGGTGCAGGAGTGGTAGAACCAGGTTGGTCAGAGGCCAGTTGCTGGAGTTTGAGAATGGCGGCAGTCTTTTCTTCTTGTGGAAGATTGTTGAACAATGTTACTTCGCTGGATTGATGAGTAGGAAGAGTGCTTGTCTGTCTGGTTTGCTGAAAGTGTGAAAGGATTTTATTAATACTGGAGGGCAAGGAGGGCATTGTGATCACCAAGCTGCGCACATATCGAGAGGCGGTAGGTCGACTGAAGAAAGGTCCAGTTCACTAGTCAAGAGACATACCGCTCTTTATACCTCACCCAGGACTTAACTTCTCAGTGAAACAGACTTCAGTGAATACATTCTCGTGAACCAGTGCTGAGTTTCACTTCACTGTCCCCTCAGTAGCGAATCGAATGCTCCCTCTGTCCCGTGCCTATGTCATACTAGAGCGTTTTCGACACCTGCCCTTAATTCAATGCCGGCCTGACATGGTCATCTCGATCATCCCGTGTGTAGGTCAAGGACACCTTGTCGCGGCGTCACTGCATGTCTTGTTGCTAATGGGTCCAAGAGAAGCCTGTCCATGTCCTTCGGAAAGCAAAATGGCCTGAATCTTTGTCTATTTGGATAAGATAGGCGAATCGATGCATGTCAGCCCCAGAGTTGAGACAATCCGCGAACAGTATTCTGCCCAAGCCGGTCCTGCAGAATGGACCAGGTGTACTGTTGGTAGCATACATCCAGGTGTTGGCCAACGGTGGTTCGTGGTAAGAAAGTTCACAAACACACATGGTTCGTGAGAAGAAGGCTAATCAGCACCGCCTCTCCCAGAATGTCCATGTATCTGATTGGTTGTCAAGTACGAGATACTCGATACAGAGAGGCTCCAACTACTTGTCGTAGTGTTCTAAGCGAGAAGATGCGGCCGAAAGGTCTTCCATTGGACGATTTGCTGGTGTATTCCCACGTCCCCCATGTCTTTTCTTAGGGGAGATATCTTGGACTTTACAGTCAGGCCCCCATGGAAAGGACGGCAGGCACGGCAGAAGACGAACGGGTCGAGTCGCCAATCGATCTCGTGTACTCGGTTCCATGCGGCGAGGGATCGAATTGCGTGAGATGGAATGCCTGGCTATTGAAGAACCTCTCGTATCAAGAATTCAAGTCCCGATCCACCGAGTATTGACTGTGGCTCAAATGGTTCGGAGAATTTCTGGACACGTTTGGGCGTGGAGGGGCACAGAGGCGTGGGCCGTGCATAGGAGGGCTCTAGAACCGTCAGACTCGACATGCAGCAGTAGTGCAAGTAAGAGAGAAGTGTATGGCATTCAAGTTGAGCTTCTTAAGGTTCACGTCGGGCGCAGTTGCTCAATGCCAAGTTTAGGCCCCAGGCCTCAGGCCCGCATGCATCGCGTTGGACATTCACAGCGACCTTTCCCATCATTATTCATCGGCTTGCTGATACTTTCTGCTCTGCAACAACGTTGAAGCCCGAAATCATCCTGTTCCTGATCCTCGCCATCTTCGCCTATTCTCGCTTCCCCCGCCGAGGCAAATGCTCTCTCACTCACCCCACTACGATGCCATCTAAGTACTTTTTTCACTACCATACAGTAGACCTATTCCCAGGGGGGTTCGAACACCATATCTACACCTCGAGCCAGAAACTCTAGACTCCTCAATCCTCAACCCTCATTGCCTACATGCAACGCATCTGGGGCTACAATCATCTTCCTTCTGACTCGGTGAAAAGATCCTGGTTATCTACGTCCTTCTGGCCCCCACTGCGGCCTGGCGAGGAATAGACTCCTCCTACTCGACGTGAGACTTGCATAGCACGGCAGACTGCATGATGTTGCCTCCCTTCAACTGGTTCCCCGAGCCGCTCGATTCAAAATATCGACACACCGCGCATGGAATTCCTCGCTTGGACCAATGCAAGCGTTGGGTATCTTCTACCACGCCAGACATGAACTGACATGACGACGGAGGGCTTAGGCTTGCCCACGCTTCACGTCTCGGATCCATGTCTGTGGTTGCCGATCTCAACATCCTGGGGAGGACTTCGGCCTCGGACTGGCAGCATTGAGATCTAGCCCGCATCTAGGCTGAGGACGTCACACTGGGAGAAGAAGAAACTACTGTCCACTCCTTCGCTCATACATTTCACGCTCTATTGGCTTGCTCGCTTCTGACACGCATACAAGGCCATTCGCATGCAATGGGGACGACACAAGCAACAGAAGTTCACGTCGAATCAGTACACGGATTGGTACATGCTACAACGTTTTCTCTCAGGACCTTCCCATGACGGGTTTCCATCCTGCTCACTATGCATCCACTCCTTTTCAGAACAAATCGGTAACAGCACCATGGCTTGCATCGCTCACCAAAGCCGCATATTTCGCCAGCGTGCCTCTCGTGACAACCATCTTCGGCGGGCTCCACTCCTTTCTCCTCTTCTCCAGCTCTTCATCACTAACATTCATCGAGATGGCATTTGTCTCGGCATCTATCGTCACCTCATCACCATCCCTGACCAAAGCAATCGGGCCACCCACCGCCGCTTCTGGACAGACATGACCCACGATGAACCCGTGTGAAGCGCCAGAGTATCGTCCATCAGTGACAAGAGCGATGTTGGTAAGTCCTGCGCCCATAATGGCCGCACTAGCTTTGAGCTGTTCCGGCATACCCGGGCCGCCTTTGGGTCCTTCATATCGGACAATCAGGACGAGGTTCTCTCCACGAGGGACCTCGCCTCTGCTGAGTGCATCGTTCAACTCGGCTTCCTTGTTGAAACACCTTGCCTTGCCAGTGAAGCTCAGTCCTTCTTTGCCTGTGATCTTGGCCACTGCACCCGACGGGGCAAAATTCCCCTTCAAGATCTGTATGTGTCCACTCGCCTTGATTGGATTTTTCAAGTCCTTGATGATGACCTGGTCGCTGGGTAGGCTGGGCCAGCTTGCTACATTCTCGGCCAATGTCTTGCCAGTGACGGTGAGAATCGATCCGTCCAACAGACCCGCCGCAATGAGCAGCTTTTGCACACTTGGGACGCCGCCGATCTCGTATAAATCGGCCATCAGATACTTACCCGAGGGTGCCAAATCAGCGAGAAAAGGAATTTTATTGCTAACGCGTTGAAAGTCATCGAGGGTGAGATCGACGCCCGCCGTAACAGCCATGGCGAGGAAATGGAGCACGGCGTTGGTGCTGCCACCAAGCGCCATTGTCATGACCAGGGCGTTCTCAAACGACTGCTTAGTCAACAGTTTGTTGGGCGTAATGTCCTGCTCGAGACAGATCTTGATGGCATCGGCGGCCTTGGCACACTCGCGCATCTTGGCTGGCGAGCTCGCGGGCGTCGAACTCGAGCCAGGCAACGACAGACCCATCGATTCGATCGCAGTGGCCATGGTGTTCGCGGTGTACATGCCTCCACAAGCTCCCGCGCCCGGACATGCGTGCCGTTCGATATCGTCAATAATCTCATCCTTCGTCTTGGAAGTGTCTCCGCCGTCGTCCGGCTGCCGCAGAGTATTGTAGCTGTACGCGCCAAACGCTTCGTAACAAGTCACCACATTGATCGGGCGCCTCAGCGTCTCCGAGTACCCCTTATCAATCGTGCCGCCGTAGATCATCAAACTCGGCCGATTGTGCCTCGCCATACCCATCACACAGCCGGGCATATTCTTGTCGCAGCCCGGGATGGTGATGTTGGCATCATGCGCCTGTGCACATGTCACTGTCTCGACGCTGTCGGCAATGATCTCGCGCGTCTGCAGACTGAAGCGCATGCCTTGATTTCCCATGGTGATGGCATCAGACACGCCGACCGTGTTATACTGCCAAGCTAGCATGCCGCGGCTCAACACCGCACGCTTGACCTCCTTGCCCAAGTCCAGCAAGTGCATGTTGCACGGGTTGCCTTCCCACCATACACTGGCGATGCCCACGTGCGGAGACGTCTGCATGGCGGCCCTGTCCGGCACCCCCGCGGCGAACAGCATCGCTTGCGCACCAGGAAAGTCGTGCTCGCGAGTCAGATGCGTCGAGTAGCGATTTAGCATGGGCTTCCCGTCGACACCGACCGCGTCGGTGGAGCGTACGAAGTTCAGGTACCGCGGTTCATGGACACCTCCTTCATTGTTGTTTGTATTGGTGGCCATGGCTAACGATGTGTGCTACTTGCCTTCGTCCGTCTGTTCGTCTGGCACGAAGTACGGGGTCTGAACTGTGACGGGAAGTTGAATGCAAGAGTTGGTCTTTACCTTGTGGAGAGTCTTCCAGGTCCTGTCAAATCCAAGTCAACCTGAGTTTCAATATCTTTTCCCCCGCAAACCGAGATGAATCGAATAGCTATCTAATATCAAAGATGAGAAATGATTCTGCTATTAGAAATAAAAGGAGCCAGTTTTCCTTGGTTGGGGGGAGGGGATCTTTTGTTTCAGACCTGTGTCGATGGAAAAAGGGAATCGAAGCTCAAAGTATTACATTTAAGAAGAACGTGAAAGGTCAGATACTGTTTACCCTTGTGTGACTCGCATTGAAAAGGCCCGCGGGGACGGCGTCAACTCCGAGAAAATGCGGGGGTGTCACTGTGTCAATGAAGGAGAAGGTCACCGTGTTCGTTGCTCAGGCTGTGGTGCTCGGCGCGCATCGCCTAAATCTCAGCGTCTTCTCCATGTGTGCCTGTGTTTTCGCCGAGAAGGCGATGAGTGACGGGCACTTCGCCCGAGCACTCGGTGACCTTTCATTAGATTCCCTGGGAATCTTGGTCGGTGCTGAAGCGATTCTCTGGTCTCTCTCTTCCATAGAAGGTCGAAATGAGGCTCCCAGATTTGCCGTGTTTGCACGTTTTGCTCACTTTGCCTCTTTCCCCTCCGATTTCCGGACGCCTTATGGCTTCGACGTCAACGCCATCGGAACTTTCTGTCTTTCACGACGCTGCTACGTAGCCGGCATAGGTGTATCAAGGCCGGAATGGAAACCCTGCGCAAACAATTTTCCTACACAAAGTGTCGCTGTCATCACCTTCAATACTTCCGAGCTTAAGAGATCATGCCCACCCCGTCGAACGGCGAGCGGCAGCGACGATGGGCACCGAAGACGAGAACCGGGTGCAAGACGTGTAAGATCCGTCGCAAAAAGTGTGATGAGCAGAAACCAAGCTGTCTGCGATGTTTGAAGGACAAATTCCCGTGCGATGGATACGAGGCACCTAAGGCGTGGGTATTCAATCCCAAAGCTGGTGCAAGAACTAGCCAGCCCCGGGAATTTCCTCTCGAGGTCAATCAGAAGTCCAAGGAAGCCCCGAGCTTGGATTCACAGTATTTCGAACCTGTCCACGGATCCTGGCTCGATGTCGAGACAGAGATAGGCTATCCAGAGGACGTTCTGTCGTCCTTAGACAATGCCGCACTAGTTCGACGATCGCTCTGTGGCCATTTCCCATCAGACATCCTCATCGAGCCTTCACTCCCATGGACCAAGACTTCTGTAGACCAGAACTTCACACAGTACTTCATCAAGCGCACCGCACCGCTGCTCTCGTCGACGCGCAAGTGGCAGTACTTCTGGACCTCGGTCGTGCCACAAGCTGCGTGGGAGAATGAATCCATCCGCCACGCCATGGTCGCTACGGCCCTGACATTCGACAGCTTCTTGTCCGGCACGGATCACACGGCCATGATTCTGTCCCAGCGTAACCGGGCCATTGGATCCTTTACCTCGCAGCCAAGCAGCTCGTGGGATGTCGGGCTGATCATATGTCGCCTGTTCTCGTCCATGGCGCAGTGCAACGAAGACTTCGACTCGGCCCTGACGCACATGAAGGCTGGGGAGAAAATGCTGCGTGAGGCCAGCGTGCACGGCAACCACCGCACCTCCGAGGTCGGGAGACTAATGGCGGGTACGTTCATGGGGCTGTTCGCGGACTCGACCATCGATTTCGCCGCCATGGACCGGTTTCCCGAAGAGAAGAGATCCGGTCTGTGGGACTTGAAGACCATGTGTACCGAGTACGCGCGCATGCTGCGCCGCATGACGCGGGACTACCGGTCGTGGGAGCCCTCGATAGAGACAACCACCATGGGCTTTTTGTCGGTGGTTTTCACCACCCTGAACCAGGCTATCAGCTCGGCCATGTATCCCGACGTGCTGGTACTGTCGCCCGACGACGGCATCGTGTCCGTGCCCGAAATCCGAGCACAACTGATTGCAGAAAACGGCATCCTCTCACTTGACGACCTGAGAGCCATGTTCCAGCCTCTCTTGCGCGACATCGAGGATTCCTTCGCCCCCTGGTCATTCAACAAGCAGAACTACCTACGAAAACCCCAAAAGACGCTTGCTCCGCGCTCCTCGTCATCGCCATCATCACTGTTCTCTTCCAAATACAGCATCTGTCCCTCCCTGCGCGCTCGTCTCAAACTCTTCGTCGACAACTACGTGCTACAGACGCACGCTCTCGAGCCGCGCATGACAGCGGGGACGTTTTGGCTCCCGGAGGAGGAAGTCCTGGGGTGCCTGAGGGAAATGCACCTCGACAAGCCGCAGGTAGGTGTGATCCCGTGTCTGCACGACGTGTGCAGCGGACATCAAGTCGGGGAGGAGGATGTCGTCGCGAAGCAGCGCAGGGAGTACTATCACGAGTTTGTGTGCCATTATCGCAGTGGGTTCATGGTGTGAATGAGCGACCCCTACTTCCCGAGTGTGAAAGGCCATCATCATGCACATCAGGCCAGAACGACCGGTCCCCAATGGGAGCCTGGAACTCCAGAGAGCACCAACTCTCAAACACTCGCAGACCACCAACTCTCAAACACTCGCAGACCACCAAGAAGGGTCACAGACTCACTAGACCCCCGACCAGTCCGTTCGTTCCATTTGAGTGAGGACTCCAGCTGAATACGAGTCATCACCTCAGTCCCTCGGTCTTCCCAAGATGAATGCCAAAAAGCAACCACGGCAAAACTGAAATTTCGAAACATCAAAAAAACCAAAACCCCGAGTCAATCCCCAAAGAGGGCTGAAACCAACGAGGCTGTCTAGACAGTTTAAGTGCAAGGGTTCTGCTGTGGATCCACAGGTTGCTTCGCCACGGCGCCCCCCTCGGCGCTGCCTGCCTCACAGTTTTGCAGATCGGGTTTCGAGATTTGAGTACTTTGACCGTCCGAGGCTGGGCTGTTTTGATGATTTCTTTTTCCGTCTCTCCCGTCTTCTTGCCGTTTTCTTTCTCTAGCAGGGGCAACTATCTGCGCACATACCATAGGATCGACGCTACGGTACTAGTACAGGGCGCTGGTGTATGTGCGGGCGAGTTTCCAGGTCGCAGGTCGCAGGTCATAGTCGCAGGTCCGGCTAGAGCGCTTCGTAGCGAAACGCGCGAGACGCGCTGGTTTCAGTTACTGGTACGAGTATTTGAATTTTTTTTTTCTCTTCCGTCGGTTATCTCTACAGTACAGTATATCCGCGAGGGAGGGGGACGGCCGGCAATTTTAAGATAATTCAGAGTCAGGAAAGCAACGTAAAGCAAGCGAATCGGGGCCAAAAAAAGGTCCAAAGTGTCCAAAAGTCTGCTTTCTCCTATCCTGTCTATCTCAATCTCTCTGTCTGGCCCCGAACTTTTTGTGTTCCAAAGGAAACAAAGCAACCGACACCTTTCCACTGCCAAAGACTTTTTTCTGGTGGTTTTCCTACTCTCCTTTTTTCAACTCCATCAAAAACAAGTCCTTCCTGATCTGTTTGCACATAAAAACGTACATGCTTTGCGTTCTGCAATCAAGGGGCGTTCTTTCCCCTCGCATTGCTCGACTGGATCTTGTTTTCCAAAATACAAGTCGTAATCTGTTCTCTCCTGGGGCAATCAATCATATCTCTTGAGAACATCCCATCAACAGATTGTAACAATATGTGTAGACAATATAAAGAAACATTTTCTCTTCTCATCTGCTAGCCACGCCTTCGCTTCCGTATTTGTTTTCCACCAGAGAAGGGAAAAAAAGATATCAAAATGGGTCATCAAGGAGAGACATGAAAAGTTTGGGGTTTCGGGGTATCAAAAACAAGTTCTTTTGCGGTCTTCTTACCAAAGAAGACCGGTCGTAAAGGGGCATAAAATGCAGGCCATGTAGAAGTGAAATACATCCTGATCCGATCAGCTCCCTGCCCTCCTTCGTTGTTTGATCCATTTACATGCTGGCAGTCACATGTGACTGACAAATTTGTGTGTTCGCCGGGCACTGGGATGCATTTACTGGATAATGGTGGGGAATGATGGGGAAACTGTCGAGTAGTCAGCGAGCATATTCAAAGATGCCAGATCGTTGTAGGGTTAGGACTCACTCTCAAACACAGCAGGGCCGAACAAGACTTGAGCGTCGTTCAGGCTGCGACCAGAGACATCGATAGTAGTGATGAAGATGAACACTTGTCCGCCACCGATCGAAGAAGGAGCGGTCACTGTGATGGATCCATCGCTGGCGAAGACTGCTTGGATGGAAATGATGTCGAGTCCAGAAATGATGGTGACGAAGATCTCTGTGATTCTGGAGAAGTCCACACCACGGGATTTGGAGAAGTCGGGAATCAACTGCATCTGCATGCCGCCAGTGAAGAGAGAGCATGAAGATTGGCGAGCGTCCAGATTGCTTCGCTTTTCAGCGGCGGCAGACGTTTCCGCAGCCATTTCCATGGTCGTGGTTGTGGAAGACTCTTCGGTAGTGGTAGAAGCCTCGGTAGTAGTGGAAGTATACATAGTAGTGGTATCAGCAGCTTCAGTGGTAGTGGTGGTAGAGTCAGTGGTGGTTGACGTGTCGACCGAGGTGGTGGACCATTCGGCGGTAGCGGTGACATATGCTGCGGTGGCGGTATCGCTCTCCAAGTTGGAGACGAGGGTAGCATAGTTGGCAGATGAATCAGTGGAGAAGGAACCGCTAGCGCCACTTCCGACCTCATCGAAACAAGATTGTGCATTGACTGTCAACCCGGGGAAGGCAGTGAAAGGCAGAGGTGGGTTGGACGGTGGGCAAGTCACGATGAACTGGGAGGCCAGAGTGAAGACTGAGTTGGCATCAAGAGGTGTGGTGAATGGATTGGGTGCAGCAATAGCACCAAGAGATTGTCGTTGCGCGCTGGTGTGCAGAGCCTCAGTGGCCATGATACTGGCAGCAACACCGAGAATTTGCTTGGAGCTGACGAAAGGAGCAGCTCCGAGGTAAGCACTGGTGCCAATAGACTCCAAGACAGCGCTGAGGGTTACGAAGCTCGCAATATCAGTAACCGGGAAGTTGTATTGGCAAGGTTGAACTGGAGCAACTCCAGCAGATTCGATGGCAGCAATGAGGAATTGGACGTGGGCATCTTCATCGGCGGCGATGAATTCGAGGTTGATGAAGAACTCCTCACTGAAACCGGCGTTGATGAAATCCTGAACTCCGAAAGTGGCGAATGCCTCCTTGTAGAAGGTATTCTCGAGGTGTTCAAGCTATGACGGTCAGATTTTTGCCTCTTTAACCAGATTTAAGGGCAGATACTCACTGTCAAAGCGAATTGTAAGATTGTGATGTCGACGTTGGAGAACTGGCCGCCACGTTTGGCGAGATCGACTGGATGAGCCAGCGTCAAGCCAGCGAGAGTGCTCAAAGCTGAAAGAGTGGAAAACTTCATCTTGGATGACTGGATAGGATTGGATTTGTTTTTCGACAAGGAAAAAAGCGTGGATAAATTGTGATGAATGAAAGTGACCGGCACAACGACTTGGAATCAGAGGACTTGTCAAAAGCCACAGAAAGAGAGAATGAAGGCACAGCCTTGTTAGAAAAGAAGGACTTATCAAAAGTCTGTTGGATAAGGAATGGAATGCGAGTGCTGGTGATTGCTGGTAGGTAGATATCACCAGATGTCGGGGCAAGAGTTATATACACCTACCTCTGGGTTGTAAGATAGCACCCAAGAAGGAACCTTGAAGATCCGAACATTCGCTTAGATGGAAACCCGTCCTTGCTACCCCTCAAGGAGGTGGTGAGTAAGATGGAAGTTCTCAACTTACTACAAATTTTGACACCGGAAGATAGAACGAGATGGTTTCAACCCTCGCTCCCATCGGCACTGTGTCAGGGACGAACAACTTAGGAAGGGGAAGATTGACTTGGGTCAATTGAGGTTAGTGCAACGGGATCTGGGTGTTGCCGGGCAGGAAAAAAGAAAAGGTCGAGATCTCCATGTACAGTTTGGGTCAAGCGTGGGAGCTCCAGTCTGGGTCGAGAAGAGCATGTGTCGGGGTTCACCCGGATCTAGCAGCATATTGGGATGGGGTGCCAAACTCGGTTGAACCATAGTGAGGAATTGCAATTTCAGACGCGCCGGTGAAGGGGTGCGAGGAAGCAACCTCGGGTGTGAGGTTGACATAGCTCGCGGGTAGAGTCGATCAGGCTCCAGTAAGGCTGTGGCGGGAGAGATCTGGGCCGGGCTCAGCAAAAGAGCATTCGCCACGGGGAGAAGGTGAGACTTGGAATGTTTCTTAGTAACCCGCGGGTAGAGTCCAGAATGACCGGAGTGATGAGTAGCCGGACAATGGTGAAGCGGTTGAAGTGTTTCACAAACACAACGGCGAGACACGCCAAGCCCGCCAAGTCGTATCACGTGAAGCCATAAAGCTTGGCAGGAGCTTCGCTCTAGGTGGTTTCCATTTTGGGACATATGACGTCGGCGGGGTCCAAGTCCCTGAAGAACTTGAAGGTCTCACATCTTCCTTGTCGAACTGCTGAACTTGCGTTGCTTTCAGTCCAGTCCCTCAACCTTTCAGCAGCCCAATCTTGCTCTGTCTTAGACTTTTGAGGTCATCGTCCAATAACTGCCCCTCCAGTGACCGCAAGGTTACCGTTCGTGGATTGGATGCCAGTCCTCCTATGATGTAGTATGATGTAGTTCGTAGCACGGCCACAGGGTCTGACATCGAAACCTGTTCTTTGATCGAGATAGGCACAGCATCAGGGCATATATAGGCGGGAATCTTCTCCTGGGATCAGGAACACATCGACATTCGTATTCAACCACATCAAACTTAACCATACCAATCAAGATAGTTCACTTATATCACTCAAATTGTGAAAATGAACAACCAAGGACAAGCTGGTCAGCCCAAAGAGGACTACCTCGACAAGGGTATGCACGACACCATATTCGGATCAGAGTCAACAAGCTAATTACTTCGCTGTATACAGGTCTTGACGCTGTCGAGAAGAAGTTCGGCCAAGGTGAGCCTCGAGAGGGCTAATTGAAGAGATCTCTCTGCGGACATGGAATGGAACATGTTGCTAACAACATGATTTCTCCCTTGGCGATAAACAGGAAAGATCGATCCCGCAAAATCACGTGGAATGAATGAAAAAGTCACTGACAAGGCCCGTGACATGTTCGAGAAGGCTACTGGCAAGGACGTGCCCAGCAAGGTAAGGTCTTTTCCCTCATTTGGAGATGGATACACCTAGAGGAGAGTTTTGTTCTACTAAGGAAGAAGTGTGCGTTGGCAGTGGGAAGGAGCTCGTTCCTGACGCTGTTCTTGTTGACCAGCCACGACTGACACTCTTTTCTCCTACACAGTTCAGTAACTAGTTGAAACTTGGGGGGCCATACTTTCTGCGGCTGCACCAGAGATACTATCACGATCATCTGGGGTATTATTAGACTAACGGGGCCTGGGACACATATACATGTGAATGGAGGCGCGAGAATAATTACTCCGTAATCGGCGTCACTAGTGATGAGATGCAACTGATGAAAACATCTGATCTATGATCCCTTCCTGTCATGTATCCCTGATCGGCAAAGTAGGCTGTCTGCCGTGGGTCGATCAGCATCCGAAAAGCTGACGACGATGCAGGGACGGCCATTTAGGCTTTGCTGTCCGGTGCTCCCAAACAAAGGCGAATCGGTTTGTCCACATTGAATGATTTTCCTTCTCTGCAGAGATTGGAGTGGGCGAGTGGCTTCTGGCTCTTCCAATCCTGCTGGGACTAAATGCCGATCGTTACTTCATCTCCGGATTTCGGGATATCATTCCTATCCACCTCGCTTTTTCTTTTCCATCCCGGATGTCCAAGTCCGCTGATCTTGGAGAAAAACAGCCTGTATACACCCGATGAGCCCCTCCCCATCATTGGGATGACAAGGTTTCATTCGCAGTCAGCATACGACTATATCCGCTACTACGCAACGTCCTATTTCGGAGGCCGGTTGGTCCAAGTCAGATGCAACTTGAACCAGTTGGGCTTCGGAACACTAATCCGCCACCACCGCGGAAAGGATACGCAGACATTCAAAGTTGACCAGCGCACGCCGTCCAGACCAATCATGCGCGCTTCTCCCGCCCTGCAAGAACTCGTGATGCGGCGCTCTTCTTCCGAAGTCGAATTTTTCCTCCATCCCTGCACTCTGCATCCTTCCTCGTTCTAGCTTGCACCTTCAACCGCGATGGTGGCTGGAATGTCTTTCTTCGTGCCTGGCAGCTGCCACACTAACAATATTTTGATTCGTGCGTTGCAGCGAAATCCGCCGAGCCAAGCAGAAAACGGATCGTGATCCTTTCCATGATCTTCACTGCCCTCGAACTCGCTTCGTGACATCCTGACTCGCTCACACACCTCGGCAGTTTCTATACTGTTACTCATTGTCCCACAATTTGGATGTGCGTGGAGATCAGGGTAAGTCTTTAGTCGTAGAAACTAGTAGGTCGGTGTAGAACTCGGAGGCATCCTTCGGCGCTGTATAGGTTCTAGAACCTCGTTGGGTGCATAGCGCCAAGCGGGCTATTGGATCCAGAAGCTAACTTGGGCGAAGCCGAAATCACAGCCTGAGCCCAGGCCGAGGACTGAGTAGCACGTGGCCAGTGGTGAACCCCGCGGACGGAGAAATTTCTCTCTCCCCTTAATACCAGGTTGCTGTAGCTTCAACGGGTACTAGCCTGGAGAAAATTGGGAGAGGTGCTGTGTCCGCGAAGTCTCTTGTCGGGCTGTCAGTATCTAGATTTCCAGGAAGTCGTTGGGAAAACGCACCTCCTTGAGACGTGTGACTCGTGGGAGATGTCGGCAGAGTTCCTACACGTTCCTGTCCATAGCCTCCTAATGAGTCGTGTGGGCGCTGTAAAGATGTAGGTGAACGATCCCTGAGCCCAGCCTCGATGAGAAGACCATCCGCCGTGATAGATGGTAACCGCGTAATCGCATTTGAATCGGGTGAGAGTCGCTGGCTTGGCTGAACATTTGGGTTTGTGCCTGCATTGGCACTTGCGAGGGGCGCGACAGCATCGAAAGTGCCTGACGATGTTGATGATCGTGAGGCAGTAGGGGCAAGTGGGCTGGCTCCGGCACCCATACCACTACTGGGCACCGGTAATGGCAGTATTATTCGACCACTGGAACCCGCGATGCTAGGATCAGGCTTGAGCATCACCGGTTGATGAAGACTTTGCTCTGTCTCGGCAGTTTCAGAGCCATTATTTGAAGTTGCCGTGTCCTAAGCCATGAGTCAAAACGGGTGTGCCCCAGTGCGCAAATGAAGTAGATGAAGCCAAAAGCTTACGTTGTCGCGCGCATCCTCAATCAAGATCCGTACCTCGTGCGATACCATTGGGAGAATCTCGTTAAGAAGACTCTCATACCTTGCCAAACGTCGAGAGGTCGCGGTCAGGTCCTCGGCAGTCCTGTAAGCCCCCGGGGATCAGCACCGATTCCTCTGTGGTATCGATCATGACTCACTTTCGTTTCCGCCACCCTTTGCCATAGCCATAATAACAGCTGGTACCCGTGTGAAGACATCTGCGGCAGGCAGGCCTGGAGCCATCACACTTTGTCTTTCGCTCTCGACAAGGTTCACAGGCATGACTGGTCCGTGCGCGTTCGGGCTTTTCCCAAGCGGAATTGCTTGACCGAGAGATGGGTAGCGAGGTGCCTTTGGAGATACCGGCCGGGGAGGCAGTGGTCGGCGGTGGAGACAGGCTGCTGGTACTGTTGCTGGGTTTCATGGTGAAATGCCGAGGTTGGAGAGCGTGGAGAGCATGGGGTAGCTTTCACAAGTAGCGCGACAATGGAGCAAGCAGATCATAGCATGGGCAGGAAGGAAGGAAAACCAAGCAAGCTCTCGGAAGGAAGTGAAATGAGGATGTCGGCGGGTTGATGTAGAATCCAAGTGGGCGATCTCGTGGCACTAGAGTTTCGGAGAAGGAAGTAAAGGTGGTGGAGACGCAAGGTCGGGTGGGTTTGAAGGCGGGTTGTGCGCTGTGAGTTGCACCACGGGAGAGGAAGGAGAAATCAAAAGTGAAGGGCAAAAGAGAGAGGAGAGAGAGAGCGAATTGAGTTTGCGGTGGACGGGTAGCTGTGGTTTGTTCCGCAAAAAAGGGAGGGATTCTAGTGGGTGAAGGTCGCGACCGATAGTTGACGGTGGTCGAGTGTTGTTGTACTGGTAAAATGTCGTCGAATGGTCGGTCAATGGTTTGAGATGTTGCAGATGATGGGTGGGTCGCTGTTCGCTGTTCGGGTAGGATGGCGACAGACTAGAACAGACCAGAACAGGCACAGAGAAGCAACCTGGCCAGGATGTCAACACCTGGGGCTGGGGCACCTGCTCGCTCGAATTGTTTCAATAGTCTAGGTACATGGCGAGTACCGGCTCCGGCTCCCTAGACCTGTTCGAACCAAGCGAGCGAGAAATTTCAATGCGGCGACGACGCGATCTTGGGACTTCGGACCGGGAATGCTGCAGTGCTGCAGAGCCACAGAGCCACAGACCGAACGGCGTTTCGGAGATGGCGGGGGGCGATCTTATGGTGCTCTGGGCACTAATCCAGGTGCCAGGGTTCTAGAGCATGCGAGAGCCCGGAGGGCTGAATAGGAAATGGCCTAAAGCGTGCGTCTGCGTTAGAGGGATGATAAGCTTGCTATGGGCTGATACGGGGGAGGTCAAGACTTGCTAGCTAGTAGTAGTGACCTAGTATATCTGACTGGGGGCCAGAATGGTGACTTGTGGGGAGCAGCACAGGAGCGCGCAGGAAAATCTCACGCAAGTGACCGAGTGACGGGTAAACGCCTTATGGAAAGGCAGAAAATGACGGAGAAGAGCCGGAAAGGGGAAGGACAAAAAGGGCGGCAAAGGCGACAACGGCTCGGTAGTTCCAGGTGTGCCAGATGTTCCAAGATCACGTTGTATGGTAGGACTAGTAGTACCACTGGCAGGAAAAGGAAGAAAATCTCGAATGGGAAAACTAATCCCCGATTGATCAAGTTCGAGAACAGCAGTAGAACCGTGACCGAGAACCAAGAAACAAGTGAAATTCCACCATGCCCATCACTACCCGGACATGGTATGCGTACCAGTGAAGCACCAGTATAAATACCCGGTTGCCACTATCATGTTTCATTCACTTGATGCTTGTCTTGTCCTTCATTTCTCATTTCTCTCATTTAACCTGACTCCGTAATGTGCTAGTATGCCAATACACACTCGCTCTGCAATCCTTCGGTATGGTTTTATTCGTCCAACGCATTTGAGATGCGTTATCCTTTGCCGCAACATACGCGTCTACGCCGCCACCACCACCACCACCACCGCTTTACCAGTACTGGTATCACTAGCCACCACCACTGCACTCTTCCAGTCCGTACATTGCACAAGTCACCTTTCCTATTTGCACACCCCATGTCGGATATTCCTTTCCACTCGAGCCGCGCTTCGTCTCGGCACCGTGCACGCCCCCTTGTATGTCGTATTTTCTTCGTGGCTTCCCACCTCGCTTCAGTTTATCCTCGATCCAATCATACATGCTCGAAATCCAAGCCACCGAAGCAACGCGAATCTCAACTCGGCCTGAATCCGGATAATCCTTCCCCCTACAGTGGTTTTTTCCCCCACAAAATCCCGGAACATAAATCCACTCACTCACAGAACTCCAGAGTCTTCAGAAAACCCATGCTATGTGGAGTGGGAAAAGGTAGGTAGCCACAGGCCCCAATTACAGAATACTGTGTAACACACATCCACGTACACACCGCCCTTGCAGCCCGCATGAGACAAATTCAAAAACCCGCCCGGTGAGGTCAGGTCAGGTCAGCCCAGCCCAGCCGCACCTGCAGCTGCCAGGCTGCACCTTGCATATATGCGCATTTGCATCGTCACGAGGCCTTTTGCCATTCCATCCATGCATCTCATGGACAAAGAAAATAATGCGCGCAAAAGGGACTTTGCTCTTGGATTCTCGACTCGATACTCTGCACCCCCACAGTGGCGTGACGCCGCTGTTGTCACTGAACACTGAACACGAGCATGACAGAGAACTGCCCTTTACACAAATAAAAAGGCGAGTTAAATGGCAGAGCCGAGAGAATTCCTGCGTTCCGAAACCGAAATCACTGGCGGCCGAGTAGTAAGCCAAACAAAAGTTCTTCAGCATTCAGCAACTCCAGCAACCCCCCCCCCCCTCCATTTATTTTATTATGTAACTCATCTGATGTAAAACTACGGTGTACAAAGGGCACGAGAGAGCAACACAGGTAATATCCGTGCCGGTGTAATTCCTCATCAATTCCCCTCTCACCTCTCACGCGTTTAAGTGGCCTTGGATCTTTGTCGACTTTTGCAACTTTCGTCTACCAACATATGACATTGTGAGAAAAGTAATCCCCAGATACTGTGTTTATTCGCGGTAGGGCCTGGACGTGGAACATGACACAGAAACTCGACGTTCGTTACCAACGTCTTCTTTTTCGCCCCCTTTGGATTTCTGATGGATCTATCAATCAATCCGCTACTAGTACTCAAATAGAACCCGCGTCATCCTATTCGCAACAGGGCAGTGTGACATATTTGTCAGTTTCGACTTAGCGAGTACCCATTTTCTCATTGGGCGACCATGACCGACATGGGCCATGACAGCGAAAGAATGGGGGAAGTCGTTTTAAACCCGAGGAAAAACAAATGACAAGACCGCGAGCAAATAGAGCGAGGGAGAGGGTGAGGTAGAGAGGAAAGAGGAATCTGACCCCGAGCTGCTTGTTGTTGGCGTCTCTCCTTCTACACGTCTCACGACTTCAAGGTTTCAACAACATTACTCATGTTCATGTTCATAATCATAATCATTGACATTTCGTACTGCCCAACGGCCGAATCACAGGTCGGTCAGCCTCATTTCATTCATTCACCTGTCCCTCAAGTCCATGAAATCCCAAGGTAGGGTGCTGAGCCTAACCTATTAAACCCTCGCAAACGCCCGCCAGCAAGCCAATGTATCCGATCCCTAACCCTCGTCTAAGGAGGCAAAAAAGGTTGCAGCGCCCAAGTCATATCTCTAATGTCTGTCTCATGGCCAGCCCTTTGGCACTAAGCATCTAGCTGTAACTCCTTGAAAACGTCTCATGCGCTCTCTCTGTGTTTGTCGTTTCATACTGTTCTGTGTGGGTTCAGTGTTTGCGTTGCACTTCCATTTCGCTTTCATCGACCGGAGAATCTCGTAAACATCTGCCATGCAATGGTCATTGAAACTTCTGTTCCCGATTGGATGTTGGTCAGGAGACGACTCGGTTAGTTCGGGTTGGTTCCGATGCCACTTCGAATTGCCCCCTGCCGCTTCATCTGTAGTCTTTGAAATGTGTTCCTTTGTCACGATCCTCGCATTGCTGACCCCAACCACGGGCTTTCTCATCTCTTAACACTTCCCTTCCTCACCACAGGCTCCACTCCTTGCATTGCACCCAACTTTGCACGATCGAGGCTGATGCGAGGTGCCCTGCCACGCGCCGGCGTAATTCCATTGCCCGAGGTATCCCACTCCTGTATGCGCCGCTGTAACTCAGGGTCGCTCTCATCGCCAATAAATGTCCAGCTCTCTTCGATGTCGCCGCCCTCGTCGTCCAGAAGGTCGATTGCTGTTAGCCCTGCTGCTCCGGCAGCGGCCGCGGCTGCACCCTGTTGCTGCTGATGGAGCATCGCGCGGGCTCTGACGAGAGATTTAGCATATTCGAGGTCACGGTAGATGGCTTGAATGGCGGTTTGGACACCGTTTTCCTGCAAAACAAGGACGGGTCAGTCTCTTGAAATCAATAGCACAGTAGAAACTTCTCGGCTCAAAAAACTCCGTCATGAAAACATACCTTTCGAATCATCTCGCCCAACAATCTCGCCTTAACAATCATGCGCTCACTGTGTGTCGCCTCCCATAATGCTCGACTGAACAAACTGACATTGACTTTCTTCAGACAAATTCCCACGCCCAGATCCTCCACGCGACTGCCAAAGAAGAACTGGTCGCCAAAGAAGGGTTTGACCACCGTGGGTAGACCAGCCCTCAATGACGCGCCTGTCGTTCCCGCGCCACCGTGGTGACAAGCAGCATCGATCTGCCGGAACAGCCAATCATGCGGCGCAGACTTGATCTGTAGGATGTCGCTGGGCAATGGCACCTCCGTCTTGATCGCGGCGTCCGGGTTGCCTAGCCGATCTGACCACCCTTTGCTGAGAATGCATCGGACGTCCGCCTTAAGCACTGAGTCGACCACTGTCTTGGTCAGGGCGGCTGGGTCGCTCACCACGATCGAACCGAATCCGATGTAGACCAACTTTTTCTTGTCTTCGCGCGCTTTTCGGATGAATTCGGCCAGTTCGGTTGGAGGAGTCCAGTCGCCGGAGCCTTCGTCCAAGAACCAGTAACCTGTGACTCGCACCCAGTCGCTATAGTCCAAAGGCGGTGCCACCACGCTTGGGGAGAAATTGTACAGGAATGGTACTTTGTTGGGCTGCATCTTGTCAAGATTCGTGGAGCGTAGACCTAGTTCCTTCTTGCGCCATCGATTGACTTGCCCTGCAATTGCCTTCCAGAACACATTGTCAAACATCACGTAGCTATAGTAGTTGTACGCGCCGCCAATTTTGTGCTCAGGAACAGCGAACGCGTGTGGATAAGCGCGAGTTCGCGTCCATGGCATGGTGAATGCGCGAAAGTATGGGATTCCCAACGCTTCGGCGATGTGGATGCCTGCCATGGCCGAGGGAGACTCAATGAGGAGGTCACTGTCCTGACACGCACTCCACGCTGAGGTGAGTAGTTCATCGATCCAAGTGCGGAATTTCGCACTCGCTTCCCGCAAGAACGAGTATGTGAACATGCCGTTTTCTACACAGATACGCATCAGCTCGGCTGGGTCACCATCGACAGGTCTGAAATCTATGCCGTGTTTACGAACCCACGGCTCAAATTCAGCGTGTGTAGCGATTCGAGGACGGTGGCCTTCAGCTATCAGACCCTTGCAGAGTGCGATGTATGGTTGAACATCGCCACGAGATCCGATCGTTAAGCAGGTCACTCGGAGGGATGCTGTTGGTTTGGAAAGATTAAGAATCGAGGCCCGAGGGTCAACGTCAAATAGAAGTGGTCCTGAGCTTCCTGATATTGAGGCATCTTCGTCTTTGTGGCTGTAAATCGCTTCCGCCGTGTCGGGCAGAACGAGGGCATGATCACCTGCTGTTGAGTTGCGCCGGGCTTCTTGTAATTTGCGATGCTCCTCCTTCGCGATTTCGGCATCATCGTCATCTTGCCTGGCGAGTACACCTGATTCAGCCATATATCGCGCTGTTTCGAGGCTGTGTAGAAGAGTCACCGTACAATCGTCGCGGTGCTCGGCAGACGAAAATTCAAAGAAGAGCTCTTCATGGCCGCGGATCACAAGCACAAGTCCATGATATCCAAATCGGAAACCTTTCTCTTTGTCGACGTTTTCGATGTCCCTCAAGGGCAAGACGAGCTTAGTACGCGTCCCTGGGAGCAGACTGCGAAAACAAAACTTGCGATTGCTGATGTATATCTTGCCATACAAGGGGAGGACCCGATGTAAGAAGCCGAAGTAAGTTGCTTGCAATCTTTCTGTCGGAGGTAAAGCGAAATGTGCCCGGAAACGATCGCCATGGCCGACATTGGCTTCTTCGTCTTCAGGATCGATGCCGCGGTCGTCCGGAACGACGCCTTCATTCTCTCCATAGTGCTTTCGACTACCTGCCCACATGCCAGACACTTTCTCCAAGTAGGACATGGATTCAGTAGCTAAGAGCTTGCGCATTGAAGTTGAGCGGTTTTTGAGGTAGTCGGCAAAGGCTCCTGCGCGTTGTAAAGGATATGATCCAGCTTTGACTAGATCTTGCAAAGTGGGCGAAGAAGTGTTTCTAACAAGCTTCTGTCCGGATTGCATATCTGATAAAGCGAAACTTTCGTTTTGCACTGTGGAACGACGGTCCTTCTGAGCGTCGAGCAGGGCTCGCATTGGCAATTGCGACGCCTGGCCTCGTGGGGGTGATCCGGATCGCATTGTTCCTGCTTCAGACGATTTCCTCGATGGTTCAGTCGACATAGATTGAAGTGTATCCATCCTATGAACAGCTGGCTGGTGAAACACGTCACTTCGTGTGAGTATCTGACTAGCAGACATTTGTGCTTCTGCTCGTGGCGACAGAGGTGCAGTGGACGAATCTGTCTCCTTGTCTATTGACTGTACATATGAGTCTTCGGAGTCTTGATTTCGTGCAAGAGGGGAGCGAGCTGTTCGCTTCGATGTGTTAACCTCAAGTCGGCTAGTACTTCCACTTCTTCGTCCTCGCTCAAAGGTTGCTCGGCCGTATTCACCTGCAAAGTCATTACTCGAACGAGAAGGGCTGGCACCGCGTGCAAATTCTCCACTCATCCTAGGGGACATCTTGCCATCGTCGCCCAAAGCGTACGGTAACAGCGTGGCTCTAACACTGTCCTTCAGAGGTGGGCTTGATTGAGCTCTAGGACTGCCCGTGCTAAGGTCAGAAGAATGGCGGACTGGAATGGGTCGAGATTTGGGGCTTGATGATGGATCAGCCGGTCTTGCGGGTGAGAGAATATCATCGGACTCTCTTCTATCAGTGGCTTCCGTAAGTAAGCTTCCAAGAACATTGAGCGCATCTTGGCCGAAGCTGAAGAAGGAGAAAAAGTACTAGCAGGATTAGCAAATAGAAGTGTTAAACGAGCGTGAAAACTCACCTCGTCAATGGCGTAGGAATCCTCGCTTTCAATGACTCTGAGTTTGACGGTCTCGGCGAACTCTACGACCGGACTCTCCTCAAAATCAATAATGTTCTCCACTGGCAGTGAGATCTTGACACTATCGCCATCATTGTGAGAGCGGAAAATGGTCTTTTGCAAGGACTGAACCCATTCCTTTGCGCTGGACGCAGAGTCAGCTCGAAAGTGGTATGTCCGAGCAGCAGTCGTGACTGAGAATTCTTTGCTCTCCTTCTGCTTGCCACTGTCTTTGTCTGAGGAGAGAGCAGCGGATATTCCATACCGAAGGTCTATATTGCCCGCAGGAAAATACAGGTTAGAAGAATCGGAGTAGTACGAGAGCACATCTCCCTTTAACGAAAACCAACACCGCTTGTATTTTGAAGTAGTCCTGCCCTTCTTGGCGAGGTAGCCGGTTTTTGCGACAGTATTTGATTTCTTTGGCAGGTAGGCGTAAAAGCATATGTGCTGTTTGGTGATATACAGGTAGCCCTGCAAAAGCACACTCTGCAACAACCAGCACGGATATTCTGCCACCACTGTTTCGGGATGTTCAAAACCAAATATTTCCATCAGCCGCGTCGCCAACAGGGTCTTTGGTGTGGACTCGCCTCTGCTTCTAGAAGAGTGGAGTTTGGGAGATTCTGGTGTTTGCTCGTTGTTCTCTTCACTTTCTTGAAAAGCAGCCTCGGCGGTGATCAGTCTGCTCAGCACAGGGGCATCGCGAGGGTTGCTTCTGGAGGATTTTGAGGTAATGTCGCTTTCTGGGCTTGTCTCGCGACGTGGTAAGTCCTTCTCTTTCTTTTTGGTTGACCGCCCCGAAAGACGTGGAAATGACTGAGCAAGTCGATGGCTTGACAGACGCTTAATCTTCTTGCCAACTCCAGTCTTGTCATCTTTTGTTGTATCTTTGACCTCTACCTCTGCAGGACCCGGATGTGATATGTCGTTCTGTGGAGTCTCTTCCTGCTCTTCTTCCGCAATCTCGTCTTCACTCTCGCTGGAATCGTCAAATCTAGTGTTGAAATCTGTCCGCGACCCAGCCGCCGCAATCATGGAGAAGATTGATTGATTCATGTATGCATTTGGCGCTGTGCCTCGATTTGGGGCCGTCACATCGTCTTGAGCATCGTCACCAAGGCGCAGACGCGATGGAATGTGGCTTGAAGGAAGGCGGTTGAAATTATGAGGTCGCTTTGAGAGTCGGCGGAGACCGCTCTTTTTAGGAGGAGGGGAGTCAATGGTTGACATTTTTTTCGTTGGTATCGCACGGATATTGGTGAGTGTCTCGCGCGGGATCTAGAGACGAACGGCTGGTGATTAGGTGCGCCGTAGAAATGCCTGTTTTCAACGCGGTGCCGATGGGTGATGCATTTGAGCAAGTGAATAGAGGCAGCGTTCTCTTCTGGGACGGTCGTTGGGTGGTCACAAGTGCAACGACGCGACCGTCAGTGCCCTCACCTGACAGAGGGATTTGGTTGTCGAGCCTGATGGCCTGGATGGATGCTCGTGGTATATATCAAGGACATTCTGAGGCCCTTCTACGACAACCGGTCTCTCAGGATAAAGGGAGCATTTGGGATTATTATTGCTGATTGCTGAGCAGATCTCTGTGTGCCGATTTTCCCATGGACGACTACGGAAGAATGAGGTAAGTTGGCCAACGTATCTCGGCGTCCTGACTGGCAAATGCAGCGACGAGTCTCGAGACACTGCCAGAGCCAGAGGGCGACACGACCAGCGCAGATCCACTTGGCTGCAGCCTCGATGCCTGGACCGCCAATCAGATGACCCTCACCGGTTTGCTGACTTGAGGGCCGCCAGGCAGTATTAGGCGACTCTCGGCTCAACATTCCAGGCACCTTCCAGGCACATGCCAGTAAGTGATTCTGTCTAGATACTGCCATGCGATACAGGCCACAAGGCAGACAAAGTAACCCTCATTATTAGGTCCTATCAAAGCAGTCTATTTTTCTACCAGGCTCGCCAGGCTCCTGAGGATTTTCCGTTGCCTTGGACCTATTCTAAACCCTCTCCAATCTATTCTGTTTCGAGCATTTTGGCGTTGTTACGGGCGCTGGCTTGGGCGGTGACGCATACTGAACAAAAATACGTGTTAGCTGTGAGATCAAAGACCGAAATACCGCATCTAACTTACGTCCTGCTGGAGAGTCGTCCCAAGGCATGTACAGCTCAACCAGCTGCAAATAGGGCGCCTTCGAGAAGTTCTCGTCTTGTAGCAGTTCATTGACTTCGCCTTTTGTCTTCACTTGATACGTCTTGTAGTTGCCTTCTTTAGCCCCAAACGCCGGAAGCAGATCCTTGTAATTCCAGTTCTGGATGTCGTTATAGCCTGCTTCCATTCCGTGAATGAAGCGCTCAATAGTATAGCCATTGTTGCAGACGATAAACAGAATGGGATTGAGATTGTGTCGTATCATAGTGCTGACTTCCTGGCAAGTCAGTTGAAAGCTGCCGTCGCCGGTGAAAAGAATGGTTCGTCGGGTCCCGCCCAGTTCTTTGGCAGCAAGAGCCACGCCTTGACAAGAGCCAGTAGCATAACCAATGCTGCCCCACAGAATCTGACTGATGTTGGTGACGTTCTTGGGAAATCGGGTATCAAATATGCCGTAGTTGGAGGTGCCCGTCTCGGTTAGCACAATATCTCCTTCTCGCAGCCACTGTCCAAGCCGGGGCCAGAACCAGCGATGTGTTATGGCCGAATGACTCGCGCTGTCTTCCTGGGGGGGTATGTTCCTGAGAGCGGCGGGCCCTGGTTGGATATTCAGTTTAGGTAATCTGTCAATAACTTTGCGAAGGACACCCTTCATGCCGACACCAGGATACTCCGACCATCGCACACGGGTATAAGTGCTGTGAAAATCAATTGTCTTCAATTGAGAGGTTCGATATGAAAATCCGGCGGTGTTGAAGTCTGACTTGACACTGCCGATGGTCAGAAGAAGATCGGCGGCCTCGACGCGCTCTTGAACTCCAGGATTAGATGCATCACCCGCATAAATGCCACCAAAATTAGGCAGTGTTTCGTCAACCGCCCCTTTGCCCATGGGCGCCACAAAAACTGGAAGACCGGATTTTTCGATGAGCTCATGAGTCTCGGCCAAAACACGATGTCGAATGGCGCAGCTGTCGACCAGAATAACAGGGCTTTTCGCGGCGGATAGATACTTCAACACCACATCCACCACATAATCTTCCTTTTCAGGGTCGTTCTTATGAGGCCCCAGATCTAGTTTTGTCTTGAGTCTTTCACCCTCCACCTTCCGTTTGACCATGTCCGTAGGTAGCGTGAGGTACACCGGCCGGCTCTTCAAATAGCATTCAGAAAGGGCGTGATCGATTTGTGCCGCAATGTCGCGAGGATCTACCAATTTGGCGACGTCGACGGTAACGTGAGCGGCCATGTCAGCAAAGACATGAAAATTGCCATTGCCCAGGGTGTGATGAAGTAGCATGCCATTCTTTTGCGAAATCGTACTGGGCGTTCCAACAATATGCACCACGGGGACGTATTCGGCGAAACTAGAGTGCTTGTTAATGCGAGAGCTCTTCCGCATGTAGATCACTCACCTTCCAGCGGTGGCGTTCGGAAGAGAAAGTTCACCCACACCAAAGGTGGTGACGACGGCGGATATTCCTTTGATTCGAGCATAGCCATCCGCGGCGTAGCCAGCATTGAGCTCATTGCAATTACCTACCCACTTGAGACCACAGCTCTCGAGGTAATCTAGTAGAACAAGATTGAAATCTCCAGGGAGGCCATGAATTGATTCTATGCCCATCTGTTTCAGCCGCGTAAGAAGGTAAACTGCCACATCGACCGGCTCTTTCAGCTCCGAGGTTCGAATGTCACCATTAGTAGCCATTGTGTAGTATTGATAGCGATTGTAAACCAATTCTAGAAATAAGTATGCAAACTTGGAAAACAAACGAGCGAAGAGAAGGGTAGCAGGCGGGCTTTATGGGGCCCGCAGCTGGATGTGTGCGACATGTGAAATGGGAAGCTTCGACCACCAAATACCTCAAAAGACGAGCTTGCGCTCCCTTGACGGTGGAAAAGAAGGTTCTGCACAGCAGAAGCAACGAATGGAAGAAGGAGCTGGTCGAGAGCCGTGATGCACAGGTGGTATGATCTGTAGCTCAAATCATCAGTCCACTTCGACATCACACCTGTGGATTTTGCTCCTGATGCTGCAAGGGCATTATGTGAGTTGGTGTAAGCTGTAGAGTCATGCAGGTACATGTAGAGAATTCGTGCTACGTATGCCTTGAAAAAGTAGAGGCGCGGGAAGGGCACCTTGAAAGGTTTGTGCTGGTGGAAGATTAATTTAGTACTTGGGACGTCAATGGTAGTGAGCGGTTCGCCTAATAGCACAAAACTCCGGGTGCATTTAGGTGCAGCTGGAGCCCCAGGATTTCCCGCGGGCCGGGAGCCGGCTTTGCAGTGAGCCTTGGCGGCTATTCAGGGTGCCAGGGCTTGCGGACGTTAGGGATTATGGCAGACGCTCTCACTTTCTTTATCTTACCATATCTAGCCCCCAGCCTCCAGGTCCGTGATGCTAACCCAATCAAGTCCAGTGCGTGGTTCGCAGTCACGCATTTCAGCCACTACCTAGAGACTAGCCACACTTTGTGACTTCCCAGGCTCGCCAGGCCAACACCATCTTTGCTGCCACACTCTGCTCCGCCTGCGACGCTTGACCTCGAAGGATCTCTCACTCGCCGCTACCGCCCATTTTCCGCTCTACAAGCGTCTTCGTCTTGTTGTCGGCGACTCGTCGATCCATCAAGCTGCCACTACTACCATTACACCTGTAATACGTATACCACTGTATATCCGTTGCCCACGTGGCATTCCTCGCCCTTCGCCCATCAACGAGTACGTCTGTCGCAAGTCAACATTGTGTCGATTTCCCTCGCGGTTCTGGTGTGTCAGTGGCTGGGAAGCTCAAATGACCATTATGCGCCTTTGAACGTGTCACCCATCAGAGGCCTACCTCAACTGGTCCGGACCGAGAAACGAAGCGCAGGCGCCTACAAGAGAATATCTATCTATTAGCAACAGCGAAAGACGACGGCTCCAGATAATTGAGAGAAATGAGGATACTGAAGATTTGAAGAACAAAACATCTTACAATATACATTACAGGGTTGATTGTGCTTGAAATCTCTTTTCCTGTCCACTCAGACGATGGTCTCGAACAGCCAAATCATGGACAATCAGCGACAGCAATACATCCCAGGCCCTCCGCCTCCACCGGCCCAAGGTGGTCTGGGACATCTGCCCCCTCCTCCTCCCCGACCGTATCCGGGGTCAAATCTACCTCCTCCGCCTCCAGGGCCCCATCCGTCGGCAATGCCATTGGGAACGGTGTTTGGACTACCAGGCGCAGGCTGGCAACAACCGTGGGGAAGATCAGGCATGGGCCAGAACATACCACCGCCGCCGCCTTTCAATCATAGCCAGGCTCAGAATCAGCACATGTCGTATGGCATGCGACAATTGAATATCCCGCCACCGCCGCCTCAGAACGATAAACCTATTCTCTCCGCTACGTTCATTCCCACGGGAGATTCGTTTGGCCCGGGAGTCGGTATTCCACCCCTCGATGACTATGCTTCCTACTCACGATATGATCCCCAATTCACATCCGAGCCGTCAACCTCACATTCCGATCAAAAATACTCTGATGGCACCATGACGTCCCACAGCTATTCATATCCAAACCCTGCCCACCCCAATCCCGATATTGCGAACAGGGAAGGCCGCGCGGCTTCTGCTTCGTCGAATAGGCCTTCCTTTACTCTCCCTCTTCACGACGTGAAGGAACCCATCTCCCCGGGTCCTCCCACCGCGACCTTGATCAATCCTCAGACAGGTGTCGATCCGGGTCGACAGCGAGCCCACAGTGCTGCCGTGACAGGCAGCAGCTCAAGCGAACTCTCGGCACAGTGGCCGCTAGACCGAGTTCTCATCTGGTTAGCCGCCAATAGCTTCTCGGACGACTGGCAGGAGACCTTCAGGGTTTTGAAACTTCAGGGCTCCGATTTTCTTGATCTTGGCCGCGGCCCAAATGGCCGGGGTAACCTTGGGATGATGCATCAAACCATATACCCACAGCTCGCGAAGGTGTGTTCCAACAGCAATACTGGGTGGGATCAAGGTCGCGAACGAGAAGAAGGTAAAAGATTGCGCAAGTTGATCTCTCGTCTTGTTGAGCAAGGAGGTGAAGGTCCTGCTAGCGCAGGGATTGGTCACAGGAGGCGTGAGTCTGGCATGATCCCGAGTGCATCCACAGAGGGCACTCTGGAGAATTCGCCTCATCTCCCTAGATCCGAATTTGGCAGCACGCCAGGGACAGCGGGACCTGAAGGAAGTCCTGGCAAACAGATGCCTCCCCAATTCCCTGCTCCTTTAGGCCATCGAACTTCTCAGCCTAGAAGCAGTACAATGCCGGTTCTCAGCAAACACAGCAGTGCAGCGTCGACTCCGAGCGATTCCAAGCCACCCGACAGTATCGCAGGATCTGGCCGTGCGGATTACACAAGAGGTGTCCTCAACAACATCAACAATCGCGGACGGCATAGCCCGAATCTTTCTGGCGATGGACCCATGGGGTTGGTGCCCAAGCCATTCGAATCCTCTCCCAATGCCAGTCCTGGTCTAGGAAGCGCAGTTCCTGTCTCGGCAACAAGCACCTCTTCTCAGTCGCAACGACCTGATCACAGCAAGAATAATAGCACGGACTCTACCCTACATGCAATGGGCCATTCGCGATCCAATGGAGGCTCGCAGCCGCCTCCGGAATCGACACGCTTCTATGCACAAGGCCGTGATGCTCAAGAAGGTATCAGACCCTCTCCCCTAGAGGCTCACCGGACATGGAGTAATGAGTACACTCCAGGCCCTGGAGGCAAAGATCACAGTAAGGGGTTCCTCAGTAAATTCATGAGGAAGAAGCACGATCCTCAGCCTACCTTTGAGGATCATGCCTCAGACTCACCGACAAGCCCCGGTCCTCTCAAAATCTTCTCCAGGCCCAGTGCGAATGGCAGTGACTCTGCTTTACTGCCACGTCCTGCTTCCACCATAAGTGAAGATGACAGACTTTCTGCCACGGCTCGAAGAGGCACTACATTTGCGAGAAGGTACATCTTTGTGACTCCAGACTTTTGGAATTACCGACTCGTGGACGTCACAGATGTGGAAACGGCTGTCGCGCTGCGAAGTCTTATTTGTATTGAACTCGGGATCCCTGATGCGGATTATGCTCAGATTTTCGTCACCGAACCTGGCCAGAGCGAGCACGAGCACCCACTGTCGGATAGCATGCTTGTCTCGATACGAAGTCGGACAGATAACCTGGGAAACGTGAAACTATACGTACAAAGCCCGACCCTATCAGCAATATCTGGCCCCGCCTCTCAATCGACAGGGCTAGGCGTTTCCTTCGGCCACAGGACGCCAGCCGAGCGCGGTGCCCCTATGGTGAAGTCTAATTCTTCTGGTGGTGTCAGCAGAAACGGATATCCTTCACCAGGGGCGGCAGACGCATTTACGAGTGACCCGTTACTCATTCAGAAACAGGCCGAAGAGTACAGACGACAGACAGAAGCCAAACAGAAAGCTTATCTCGAATCCCGCCGAGGCCAGAAGGAATCAAGTGCCACGTACAGTGGTAACAGTATCCGTGGAAATACTGTCATCGACTTTGATACCCCACGTCATTCTCCTTTTGAGGAGAAGAAAGTCGAGAGTCTTGTCCCGGTCCGCCGCCCTCCGACGGCTCCAGCAGAATCGACCACGTTGACCAAGGTCAACTCTCTGAGAGCCAAGGGCTCAGGGTCCGGTACCAGGGCGTCCCTTGATGCATTGAAGAGGATCTCTGATCCGATCGCCGAGGAGGAGAGTAAATTGAACAAGAAAAAATCCGCCACTTTTGCAGTTGCACCATCCGCAGGCATTGGTGCTGCATTGGCCAACATGGGCAAGATGGGGAGTGCGCCAGCCGCTTTGGCTAGCCAAGGGTTCATGCACGACACAGGCCGTCCGGAATACGGCCGCAACATCTCAGGGTATGATGAGTACAATCAAGATAGTCGTGCTCGGAATGCTACTTTGGATAACACTCGCTCGTTCGCATCCGCTGATGGAGAAAGCCCTTCACCTGGATCTCCTCCTCGACCTGTCCTTCAGAGTAGGAAGTCATACGGGCCTGATCTCGAATTCAAGGAGACCAATGTCTCTTTCGCACCATCACCTCACCCACAAAAATACGATGACTCTGACGATGACTCAGACGATGGCCTTTTCGCTATTCCATTAGCGAATAAATCTTTGTCCAAAACCGACAGTCCACCACGCAACAGAGACCAGCGACCGACACTGACAGTCGACACAGACCAAAACGCAGGCAAGAATGTAAGATTCAAGTCACCCAACTCTTCTAGTGCTGTGCACCGTACAGGCGACGAGAGCGCCACAGCAAGCGGAGAAGGCTACGATCGTCCCATATCAGATGGTAGTTTCAGCGGTTCTGCCCAATCTCCAGATGATCGCATGAGTAGAAGAGACTCTTTTATCAGCGACATTTGGGCAAATCGACCGGCTGTGGAAAATGTCATCCATCATCTCGATGAATTTTTCCCAGGCGTCGATCTTGACAAGCCGTACCTGGAAGAGAAAGGTGACAATAACTCACCAATGAGGACGTCGGATCCAGATCCTCTTGAAGCCCTGCAAGGTCCATCAAATAAGGTTACGTTTGGCACCGCCGGACTTGATCTAGAATTCAGCCGCAAGAGCGAGTCAGACACTCTCGGTTCTGATGAGTCGACATTAAAGGCCAAAGACCGGGATAGGGTCGCCAGTGTTGCTCAGAGACAAGTCGGCAAGGCAGGTGGACTTGGTAGGATGAAATCCATCCGTGAAGTTGCCCAAAAGCGAAATGACATCCGGCGAGGACCTTCTATCGCGGCTCGAGTACAGGAGAGTAACGCGAGCGGTATCGTTCGACGGAAATCGACAAAGATGTTCGGCGCTCATATCGTCCAAATTAGACCAAAACCGGGCAATCGTTTGTCCACCCTCGACCCTATCCCACAAGAAGATGTTCCAACAGATGACACACCGAAGAGACAGGCTACATTCAAGATCATTCGCGGTCAGCTCATTGGTAAGGGTACATATGGACGCGTTTATCTGGGCATGAATGCCACGACCGGTGAATTCTTGGCCGTCAAGCAAGTGGAAGTCAATCAAAAGGCTGCTGGCCAAGATAAGGACCGAATCAAGGAAATGGTGTCTGCGCTTGATCAAGAAATCGACACAATGCAACACCTTGAGCACCCAAATATTGTGCAATATCTTGGATGCGAGCGCCAAGCCTTTTCCATCAGCATCTACCTTGAATATATTCCTGGTGGCTCCATTGGCAGCTGCCTTCGCAAACACGGAAAGTTTGAAGAATCTGTTGTGCGCTCACTTACGAGACAAACACTAGAAGGTTTGGCATATCTCCATCAGGAAGGCATTCTTCATCGTGACCTGAAAGCCGACAATATCCTCCTCGATTTGGATGGAAGTTGCAAGATTTCCGATTTTGGTATCTCCAAGAAATCTGACAATATCTACGGCAACGATGTCACCAATAGCATGCAGGGCTCTGTCTTCTGGATGGCACCTGAAGTGGTCCGATCACAAGGTCAAGGCTATAGCGCCAAGGTCGATATCTGGTCGCTTGGTTGTGTGGTTCTTGAAATGTTTGCAGGAAAACGCCCTTGGAGTAGAGAAGAAGCAATCGGCGCAATCTTCAAACTTGGGAGTCTCAGTCAAGCGCCGCCTATCCCCGAAGATGTGCAATCGACAGCGACGGTTGACGGTTTGAATTTTATGTACGATTGCTTCCAAGTGTAAGTTTTGAGATCCATTAATTAGTTTCTCGAGTGATGCTAACTGAGCTGAAAGCAATGCAACTGATCGACCAACTGCTGACACATTATTACGACATTCGACATTCTGCATACCGAATCCATATTACAACTTCTATGATACCACTCTCGCAGCGAAATTGAGAAATGTCGAGAGCACCGGACTTGGTGGATAATCTAAATCATTATGTTATGACCCCCTTCTCACGGCCGAAGCAATTTTCCCCACTTGGTAGATGGAGAAACTCGCTTTGAACAACATTTTCGAGGGCGCGTATGACTTCACGACGGATTTACGAAAGATGAAAGGACCATTGGAATAATGTGTGATTGTTATTATTTTGGATTTCTGCGTACAATGGACTACCGAAGGAAATCTTTGACAAGACTAGGCCTTGTTGAAGGTGAGCGATGGTGTTACTGGTTGGATAAGGACCTACCTGCCCTCAAAGCTGATCTGTGACACTATGACAAAGGTAACTCAACTTGTATATCGACCTTCTTCACCTCTTGGTTCTCGAATGCTTCAAGCATCCGAGGTTTTACCGTTTTTCATATTCGGGCGTATACTGTTCTTCGTCTACCTCCGGTGTTTAACTCTTTGTTTTGAATACATTTGCAGTCAGAAAGCAGACTGTATGGGGTGTTCTACTGCGAGTCCTTGAGCCTGAGTCTGTCATATGGCCGCAATTGTCTCGAAAACGAATCGACGCCGTTTGCAGCGACATTGTGCTTTGTTGTGTTTGGCTCGAGAGCTCCATTAACCTGGGATTTCTTGGGTTTTCCTCATCTTCTTTGTCTTCTCTCTCATCTTCCTAGTTTAGAGTCCCAACTGGGGGGTTCAAAAAGGGGCAGCGTTTCGCCTTGGCCATAGCAATCCCCCCAGAGCTCTCAGAATTTTTCATCAGACAATTGGTTTGAAAACAATTACCGCAAGTCTACGTTCATCACAGTACCACCTAAGTCTTCCGTACAGATAGAATGGCGCCTGTAAGCACATCCTTGTCATCTGGCCTTGTCTTGGTATTCCGACCTTGTCGCTGACCCAACAAACAGAGATCATCTCCAACCCGATCCACACGGTCCAAGAGTACCCCAGCTAGCTCTGGCAACACCCCTCGCAATACTCTTTCTCCGACTAGACCTCAGGTAAGCTGTCACTCCCCGACTTGCCTTGCCATATCTTCCTGGAAATCTCATGCTGACTCGATCTAGAACGAATTGTCTCCAGGGACGCCCAAGGACTACACTCAAGCTGAGTCATATGAGCGTACCAAGTTTCCCGAAGACAATGATGATAAAACCGAAAGCATCTCCTCGCAAGAGGTGGTTGATGCCCACAACGCCCAAAAGGCGCTAGAGGCTGCCGCGGCCGATGGTACAGATTCGGCAGCTCCAGCAGCCGCCGCTACAACTACCCGCAGCCCACCCAAACCCCGCAAGTGCAGAGACATCACGCCGCTGACCGACGGGGCCGCTGCCAACGCTCCTCGCGGAAGACGCCCAGATGTTCACCCTGCGGTGCGTTTCTCGCCCAGCCCCACTGGCATTCGCAAGAGAAAGCTGGCGGAGTCCAAGCGCTCCAAGAACAGGAAGGGTGTCACCGTCGCCGTTGATGTCAACAAGAGCAAGAAGGCTAGCGGCCCCGCTCCTCCCATCAAGCCACCCCGCGGCAAGGCTAAGAAGAGCGTTGAGGATGAGTTCGCCGCACTCATCGCGAGAGCCGAGGCCAATGCGTCCAGCAAGCCATCAGGGAAGCCCGTGACCAGAGCCGCTGCAGCAAAGAGGACAAAGAAGCCCAATGTCATCCTCCATCCGCCAAAGCCGCCTACCACCCCTACTGTCCAAGCCCGGCCCACTCCGGCGCGCCCTGCCCCTGTCGCCCTAGGCTCGGATGGTACGCCTTGCCCGGCTCCTCGAGCGGCGCGCAAGACCGCTCCCAAGAAATCCGCGCCCACAAAGAAAGCTGCTAAGAAGACTGCACCGAAGAAGAAGGCCGCTGCGAAGAAGTCGGCTCCCAAGAAGGTAGCCCCCAAGGCCGCGAAACGGGCCACCAAGGCGAAGTAGAATGCCGGACGGGGAAAGGCACCGGCTACGCAGCTGTCGACTGATGAGAGAGCTCTGCGCTCGTCTTCGGCTCCGGCGGCACTTTCCTCTTAGATGCGTAGGAGGGATCGAGTTGAGTAGTGAGTAGGAAGAGCCAAGATGTGCCTGGGTACCCAGCGCGGTTCGATATTGAGGAACTTGGGCGAGAATCGCGGTTGTGCCGTGGGGGAGGTCTCTGCTTCACGGCATGTAAATGCTTCAATGCGAGAGAATGGCATGGCATGACCGCACGCCTTACGCACCGCCGAGGTGGAGACGGCAACGTAGGCAAGAAAGGGTAGCCTCTTGAGTGTCGGAAGATATGTCACGTGCAGCAAGGCTGAAAACGGAAAGGGGGGCTGCTGGAACTGGCTGCAAGCGGATGATGCACTGGACAGATAAGATGGAGGATAAGGGTGTTGTTTATTATTTTCTTTGTATGCACCTATGGGCGTTTAATTGTATTCTATCTATCCAGTTCATTGTTAGTTCTTATAATCTATACACCCTTTTTCTAAAAAGGAATGGGCTCAGAGAATCATCATATTTGAATCTCATCGCCGAGGTCTATTATTTCCGACGGACGGAAACTAGAAATTGTAAAATAGTAAATGTCGATAAGGCTATATAGTGGAGGGAAGGCTTACGGACTAGAGAAGGGAAGTTAGAGGTGGCGACTGCGACACAACAGGGAGAGTGCCTTCTGCCCCAGAGACGTTGGGAGGCACGAAGAGGAAGCGAGGACTTTCAACTCGGAGGCGAATAAGTCGCATTCCATGTATTATCTATCCTCGTCACTTGCCTTCCAGATTATTCAAAGCTGAAGGCAGGATAAGCCTCTTTCATAAATTCTCGAGCTTTATGCAGGATCTATAGGAAGGGAAAGCACCTCCAACGTTTCCGATTCAACCTCAATCCTCCATGGGCACCCATTCAATCTTGACGTCGACTTTCCAGCCCATCTCCCCCAGCTCATCTCTCTTTTTGGCCTTCTGGCTTCCTTTCTTGTTCCCTTCGGCTTGCTCTTTCTCTACTTGTCCTCTTTTGTTTCCCTCTTCACCTTTTCCATCATCTTGGCTATACACACTGGCATCTTCATCGTTCTGCTCCCACTCCTCCTCTATCTCCTCCAGCACGACGACACACCGATGTTGGATTCACGGCTGTAGGCTATGCGTCCGGAGGGATAACCCTCGTTGATCTTCGAGGTCCTGCAATCATTCACTCTGCTCTGATATCTGAGCTGGTTGGCGGTCTTCATCGCCGTGCTAG
>JANSVK010000245.1:0-38884 GCA_030068005.1 Cladophialophora exuberans | reverse complement strand
GCAAAAATGTTGGCCAGAGACGTGCATGCCGCCTTCAGCTTTCAGGACGGAGAGGGCCCCTTGGGGGGATGGCCCATTGGTCGCGATTGACGCTAGCAGTCAGCTTCCTCTCCGCACCTCCAGAAACCCACCCACACGTGGTCACACACCAGGCCCTTGGATGCCCTGTCCATGCACTCTCAATGCAGGCTGGAATCTGGATGCAGTGCCGCGCTGCAGAGGGGTGTGACAAGAATCAACCAACTGTTCTCATTGGCAAGCTGCAATCAAGCAGCTACTAATGTTCAAGCACAAGCGCGCTCCTCATTCGTATATTCACCTGTCAACTGGGTGTCGATTATCTAACCTGGAACTCGTCAAATGGGATGCGGAAATCGTCTGGCCGGGGACCGGGCCACCACTGGTTAGGCGCCTCTGGGTCTGCGTCCTGTCTGTCCCAAAAATGCTTGATCCCGCGCTCGGGGAACACTCTCGACTGCAAAAGTGGTATCGCACCTGATACCGGTGATCGGTGCCTCATATCTCGTCGACGTCGTCGAATCAGCGTCTCCAGGACTGTGATCGCTCTGGACCATTGCATGACAGCCCATGTCGGTCTCTGTCACCGTGGCCACGGATTTGCTGATTGGGTATGTGTCCAAGTCGACATCCAGGTCGTGCTTGGATTCGAATGGGTTTGGGTCCAGTCTACTAGCTTGGCGCCAGGACGAGAATTGCTTTTGTTGATCCGCTGTGTTAGCGTATGTAGGTTTGGTGGAGGGGCGGCTGGTCATCCTGGAGATGATTGGGAACATGTCCTTCAAGAAGACCCAAATGCCCGGCAGAGTGGTGACGTAAATGGCGACCGAGGCCTCCCGGAAGTACCAATTCATATACACATAGGATACGAGAGACGGCACGGTGCAGTAAATGGCGCGCAATGTGGCTGCAACAATGACGAAGCCGCCCATGCCGAAAATGATGCCCAAGATGATTTTCTGCTGCAGGGATAGGCGTGCCGACAGCACGGGAGGGATGCCCATCAACATGATCAGGAGGTCCGTGGAGATGTTGAACACGGCGTTGATTATCTGGTAGTACTGATAGCTGGAGCACTGGGCTGGATGATTATGGATTAGCTGCTGCAATAAGCACCAGGGAGGTCCTGGCATCACACTTACGATTTTTCGGAGGCACCGCCCAATACTGCGATAAAGGCCGGCAGATGGTGAAGAGAGACAGCTCATCTCCCAAAAAGGCACAGCAGACCCAGGCTGACACTGCCCACAGCATCCTCCGGTGCTGCAATTTGTCGATGATCTTTGCATAGAGAACCAGCATCGCTGCCTTCATGCTCCAAATGGTAAGGAGTTCCGCGTGCTCGGACACAAACACCCACTTGCTGCCTCGAACTCGGCCCGCTTCGATTGAGGGCGTTAGAGCAGCAACCTCATCCTGAGTCATGAGGTTCGATCCAGGCCCTGACAACATTTCGATGAACGACACAACAAGAATCGTGTAAGCAACGAAGCCAAAGGCTATCAGCCCATCATCGATCATGAATCCTTTGACACCATTTCGCTTGGTTCGGCCGACTCTGGTTGGGTATGGTTAGTATGCGCAGAGAGCGCAAGGAGAAATCGTCAGACACTCACTGTCGAAGAATCACGCAGAGGGCACCAAAAGCATACAAAGTCCATGCCTCTGGGGCGAAGCCAGGGTTTGGATTCGTTGACATGGTGAGGATTCGTTCGTTCGAGCCCAGGGGTGAAACGGTTCCTCGCGAGACCGTAAAGCACCCTTCGAAATGCTCTGAAAACGCGGATCAATCCTCAGTGAGGCAAGAAGAGATCGGAAACTGTATAAGTACCTGGAAGGCAAAAGGAGCACTTGCCGCGAAAGCGGATGGGAAGCTTCCAATGTCCTGAGTAGCGGCCATCTGAACACTGAGGCTTTCATTACAAACTCGGGGCAGGAGGTGAAGGTTTGAGGTATCAAAGGACACGATAACACCAAGTCAGCCACTCGCGAAGTCGCTCCTGGCAAGTTCCAGATTCAGTCGATGATTCGGCATTGCCAGATCGGCGCCTAACAAGATCTCGCTATTCAGACCCGAGCATGGCTCTATCTCCGGGGCGTTATCTAGAGTTGAACATGTTCGTAGGTTGAAGTTCCACTTTCCAAGGTGCCGAGTGGATAGTTCCACGGTGTGTGCCATCCCTGGAGGATGAGGAAAACAAATGTGTGTACGAGTAGAGTAGTCTGACTCGTAGCAAGCTGGGACAGAATGAAGACGGAGCTTTCCACGACGACAGAGTGGATGAGGGCCAAGACTTTGAGCTTCTTGGGGACCTGGACTAATCTTACGCAAGACCTGGTCTTGGTAGGGCTGCGACACCATTATCGTCCCTTGTCGGCAGCATTATTTTTGCGTTTGCCCTTTGTCTTTTCAATGGTCTTGGAGATCAGCATCGCGGCGTTCGGCTACTAGAATTCCTTGCTGTGACTCTGACTCTGATGATACTTGCGTATGTTATTGTATGGCGTGGACGAGAGGTAAGTTGACACGTATCAAATTTGGTTTGTCGCAGCCTTTGAGCTTCCCGGCACTAATCGCACATCTTCCAACAGCAGCCCCTTTTCCTCGCGACGGCTACGGTGCGTAGCCCGCGGCCACCTTCGCAGAAGCCCGCTGTGGCGCCCATATGCGCAAGAACAAAGACAGAATAAACTCTATCAAGCGGATTACTCCCACTTATTCATGAAACCCAGGGACATGAAATGGGTAATAATCAGAGAATCAAACTTTGCCGGCCCAATTGCTCCTTCTGGTATGCGGGCGCGTCTCGAATGGGGCGCTTGGGATCTGCGTGCCCTGAAATCTAAACAAATATCTACGAGTAGCTTACTCCAAGCTTCATTGTTGCATCCTCAATCGTCCTTACTCATTCGTGAGCCTTCAAGGGAAAGAATGAGACCACCCATGTCCCCTTTTCAGCTGACTTGTGGAGATTTTTGGCAAGAAGATGGATCGGCTGCTTGATCTTTGCTCATCCATAGGTTAATGGACACATCGTCATTTTGGCTGACCTTGGCATCGCGCACCTTGCAAAAGCTGTGTTAGGTCTTACAGAGAGGTATCTTTCATGAATACCTACCACCAATTCCTACATAAACCCCGGAATCGGCCAATCGGCTGGCTTATGATTATGTCAGGGCAACACTTGTTTTGACGGTCTCATAGAAGGCACAAGAGGGCATCTCTTTGCCGCTTTTCTGCTAAAAGTCTCGTTTGTCCTTGTGATCGCCGACAGGGGCCCGCTAGGTCTATCGCACCTGCCACCTAACGTCCCTACATAACAGTGGAATTCGAATGCTCGCCAGAGGGCCGACATGTTGAGAATCGAGAGAGGGTCTCTGCGGCGTACCGAGGTAAACACACGCCCGAATTCAGTTGTGCAGGAGGCGAGATTCGACAGTCATAGTGCGAGAAGGATGATTTACCAGGAAGACTTCCTTCAGAGAGATCCCGCTAATGCTATGGCCGATGAAGATACGGGCCTCCCAGATCGGTTGTGAAAAACCTGTCCATGGATCAAATTCAAGTTGACAACAGTCAGGTAAACACCACAACGCGGATTTAAAAGCCGGGTGTAGTCGGCTGAGGAGTTGCATCATAGAAGCTAACCCAAAGCCTCCTCGGCTTCAAAGATTCAGGTTTCATCGACTCTTGTCTTTCACCAGGCTGAATTTGACCGACTGGTATCTCCCCACATCCATCCTTGCCACTTCTAATACTGCTATGCTGAAAAGGAACACAAAAGTGCAGTCGCACCGGTAGGAATGCAGGGTGAATATTCAACTTCTCCGCGATCTCCAAGACTAGTATACTACTAGTTCGACCGCGCGCGGGGTGAGTTCATATAGAGTTACAAGAGCACCCTCTCTTGACTTCAGCCGGCTTTTGATGGCGTAGGCTATCGGCACATCAACCGATCATACCCCAAGAGGACGTCATGGAATCAGTGTTCAAAAGGTCGCGGTTGCGGCTTTTGGGAGCAGCCTCCTCCTGTTCTGCTAGCAGTGAGTCTCGCACAAGACCGGCACACAATGGCCTTCACCATCATCAAGTCGCTCTTCTTTTTCGCGCTCTGCCAGCTAGTTGTGGCTCAGACAGCAGAGATTCCAATTGCCGAACCTCAGAACACAACATTCAATGCTTCTTATGGGGGTATAAATCCTACTCAAGCCGCAGCGCGCATTGCCCGGGCAAATCTTTCGGATGAACTCTCCGCGGCAGTCCTCGTCGCAGCAAATTTCGAACGGTCCAATTGGGCTGGCTCATCGACACAACTCGACCCATTCTACAACGATGTTCCTTCCAATGCCTCCAGAGCACCGGCAGGATCGGTGATCAAGATCGAGCAATACACCAACACCTCCTTCTACACTGTGGCTCCGAACGTGGCTCTCTCGCGTATGCTTTTCATGACCAAGAACTTGAATGGGACCACAATTCCAGCTTCAGCTTATGTTCTGTGGCCATGGATGCCTCGTCAATTCAACAACATCTCAGGGCTTCCGGTCGTTGGTTGGGGCCATGGAACATCCGGGTGGTCCGGCGAATGCGGACCGAGCCACATCAGGAATCTGTGGTATCAATACAGCGCACCGTTCATTCTGGCTCTGCAAGGCTATGTGGTGGTAGCCCCGGATTATGCTGGCCTTGGTCTTGACCATGATGGCAATGGAACTTTTATCCCGCATCAATACCTGGCCTATCCTGCACACGGTTACGACATGATCTACTCTGTCCAAGCTGCGCAAAAGGCTTGGCCGTCTCTCAGTAAGGAATTTGTCCTCATGGGCCATTCGCAGGGTGGCGGCGCTGCATGGGGAGCTGCACAACTACTTGCGAAGGACCCTGTGCCTGGATACTTAGGCACTGTTGCTGGCTCTCCAGGTACGTCGCTCCAAGCCAGTGTTGCGTTCAACGAGGGTAAGCCCGCCGCTATGGGGTCCTATCTGGTGCGAGCCGGCCTCAACATGAAATCAATCTTCCCAAGCTTCAGTCTCAGCGCATGGCTCAACGACAAAGGCATCCGCGTGGCCAACTTACTCCAAGATCTACAAGGCTGCCAGTCTGTGGCACTGGAACTCCTTGGCCAGCCAGACCTTTTCAAACAAAACTGGAATTCGACTTGGTACTTCCGAGCATTCAACAATCTGGCTTCGAACGGCGGTAGACCCTTTGCAGGTCCCATGCTGGTCTTGCAGGGAACAAGTGACCACTCTGTCTACGAGCCAGGCACGACAGCTGCGGTCAACGCAACTTGCAAAGCACACCCGGACAATTCGCTGCAATACGCCATGTTTGACGGCGTGAGTCATGTTCCTGTCCTCTATGCTGGCCAACAGGTCTGGCTTCAATGGATTGCAGACAGATTTGGAGGTGTGCAGGCCCCCAGAGGTTGCTCGAGCAAGCTGTATCGGCCTGAGCTGTCGATTTCATCCTATCAGAAGGAAGTCGCCTTGTTCTTGCAATATCCTCAATATGGGTATGAGACTGCTTAAAGCTCTACATCCAATTGAGATGCTCCTCAGAGTGAGCCTGAGTAGCTCGGGCAGGCATGAGATCAAGAGCGTAGGCGGAGGTGGTCTCGAATGATGGCTAAAGTTTGCCTTTGCTTAATCCTTACCCGCAGCCACGTCTGGCTCTCATTCATCGTTCGGAAAATTAATGTGATCTAGATGATTCAGCTGTTAATCACAATTCCTGCATGTCTGAAATCATTTCGTGCCGATTCCTGATCTTGGCCCACCCGATCTATACACCATTGTAGGTATCCGCTAAAGTCATCATAACGTAGGTCCTCATACTGCACCTAGTGCTTTTTGATAAATCTCTTCAACCGAGCGAAGAAGAGCTCGATCGGATTCAGGTTGGGCGAGTACGATGGTAGGAAGATTACCTTGACGCCAGCGCCAGCACGCAGCTTTTCGAGAGAAGGCGAATGGTGAATGGATGCATTATCCATGACCAGCACGGATTTAGGCTCCGGCCATCGGCCGCACAGTGTCAGTAGTTGAGCAATAAAGTCCTCGAAAATGGCGCTGTCCGTAGAACCACGAAAAATATGGGACAGAAGAATCCCATCCTGGGTATAGGCCGGCAGTATCTGATGTCTTGGTCCTCGTTAGAGTCTTGTGATTTGTCTTGCAGCTGTGCCTCTTGGGGCTCGCCCAAATCGTCGAAAGCCGCTTTGCCTATTCGCACCAGACTCGTCCAAGAATACCAGGTGCTCAGGGTCAAAGGCAGCGACTGATACCTACGCAAGATGGCACGACCTCTATCCGCACTGCACTCGCAGCCGCGAACCCACAAAGCCTACGAAATCGGAATTATATGCGCTCTAGCAGTCGAGAAAGCAGCCGTTCAGGCGATGTTCGATGACGTCCACGATCCCCTACCGACCGTCAAAGACGATGAGAACAGCTACACATTTGGCGTCATCGGGGTACACAACGTCGTGGTTGCCTGCCTGGCCGCTGGCATGACAGGTAACAACTCAGCCGCCACGGTCGCGAAGGACATGCTCCGCAGCTTTCCGATAAAGATTGGACTGATGGTCGGGGTCGGCGGAGGCGTGTGGAGCAATAAGGTGGACATGCGACTCGGCGACGTAGTAGTCAGCCAGCCCGATGGAAAACACGGCGGCGTAGTGCAGTGGGAGTTTGGGAAGATAGAAAAAGGGGGTATCTTCAAGCGAACGGGGTCACTCGACAAGCCACCACGGGTGCTACTCAACGCGCTGCAAGACATTAAGATAAAGCACATGACAGAGGGTGATAGTCTCGCCGAGCACCTGTCGCAAATGGTGGTAAATAAGCCTTTCATGGCGCAAACCTTCGGACATCAAGGTGTCGAGCACGATCAGCTATACCAAGCCGCTTACGAACACATCGGCGGCGAGACGTGTGAGGAGTGCGATCCAGGCCAGGTGGTCGAGAGGCTCCCGCCTCGAACCAGCTCGGCTCCGAAGATCTACTACGGCAACATCGCTTCCGGCAACGAAGTAATGAAGCATGGCTTGACTCGAGACCGGATAGCAGCGGAAGAAGGAATAATATGCTTCGAGATGGAAGCAGCTGGACTAATGGACAGTTTTCCTTGCCTCGTTATCAGAGGCATCTGTGACTACGCCGACTCGCACAAGAACAAGAGATGGCAACCGTACGCGGCTAGTACCGCGGCGGCATACGCGAAGGAGCTCCTGTTGGTGATACCGGCGGCAGAAGTGGCGAAGACACAGACAGCGGACGAGACGATCAGGGCGGCGGATAATTATAACGACCGTCTGGAAGGCAAATCCAAGCCGGTTGCAGGGCTGATATTTTACAATTATGGGTCTGTTCGTGGAAAGAATATATTGCAAAATACGACGATGTCTGGGAACTCGAATAGTTTAACCTTCAGTTAATTCGGAGGAAAGCTGTAAGTTATAGATAATAGGCAAAGGCTTAAATGTGCACGAGTAAAATTAATAAACCCACTGCCTCCCGTAAATCGCCAGGCTCGAGCATACGATAACCGTAGGTAATGAAAGCAGTGGTCGTTTATAACCCTTAATTTTCGTTCCCTCGAACAGGCAGAGACAGATTGGAAGCAGTATGCGGGGGAAGGGCACCTTAGCTGAGCGGGGAGGCAGCTATCCTGCGATGTGTTCCAGAACCTCGCCCCATCAGCCCATCTGCTTGCGCTCTGCGACGAGCCGGGCCGACTGCACTCCACATCTATCGCCTTCCACGAAACGAGCCTTTGCACGCTCAAACGGCTCTATCCTAAGGCGCACGCGTATACTTACGTAGATTTTCACCTCCGAGTAGCTTCATGTCAATGAGTTCTTCACTATGGACACTTCGAGCCCTCGATTTGAATCGCGCGGAGACGTTCAAGGCCATACTGTGATCCAAGGCTTGACAGCGCACAACCTCGAAATGTATCTCCAGGGTAGCAGCAAAGGCGAAGTCCCGCAAAATGAAAAGGATGGTTTGTGCACCCTTTGCAAGATTTACAATCTACTGCCTCTAGAAATCTGACAACTTCGCAGCTTGCCTCAGCACTCTCGGCTTCCTCGAGATAGACTCCCGCGAGCAAGACATAAGCGTCGCCGTCGAGCACACGTGCAACTGGCTGTTTGATACCCCCGAGTTCAAGAAATGGCGGGATCGCACAGATCTAGCGGATAACCATGGAGTACTCTGCATCAAAGGAAAGCCGGGAGCGGGCAAGTCAACATTAATGAGACACACGCTGGAATACTGTAAAAAGAAATTCTCCGATCATCTAATCGTTGCGTACTTCTTCAACGCCCGAGGAAGTACTCTAGAGAAGACTCCACTGGGTATGCTGCGGTCAATTGTATACCAGCTATTGGACAAAGACGACCTGCTGTATGAACAGTTTGTCCATATCTTCCGCAAGAAGCAAATCACCAGTCAAGGCCGTGGGTGGGAATGGCACCAACGAGAACTAAAGGCTTTCATCACTTCTGTAATCAAACAATGGAAATCAAAGCCTTTGCTTCTTTTTGTGGATGCGCTGGACGAGTGCAATGAGACAGACATTCAGGACGTTGGAGAATTTCTCGAATTACTGAGCACCGATGCAAAAAAATCTGACGTCACTCTGAGAATCTGTCTCTCTAGACGCCATCATCCGCCTCTCAGAATCACAAAGTGCATAAAGTTGGTCGTCGAGAATCACTGCGACCATCGGGAAGATATTGCAACATATATCAAAGCGAAGCTGGCGAAACGAGATGACAAAATCGAGGCCGAGATCGAGAGAAAGGCGGATGGGATCTTCATGTGGGTTGTCCTTGTTATTAAGCTACTGAACAAAGCCTCCCTCAAGGTGAAGGGCAAGAGAAAGGCAATGCGAGAAGCTCTAGAGAAGATCCCAGGCGAGCTAGAAGAGGTGTTCCAAATTCTGTTTAAAAAAGATGATGAAGACATGGCTGAGACAGTGCTCATGTTACAGTGGGTATTGTTTGCCCAGCGGCCACTGAAGCCAGAAGAGATTTATTCTGCTGTTGAAGCAGAGGACGCGGACTCGTGGAGTCAGTCGGGCGTTGTTGACCACGATTCTATACAGCAAAGCATCGAACACTTGTCCAAAGGCCTGGTTGAGATACGACGCGGGGATACGACAACCGTGCAGTTTATTCATTTATCAGTTAATAATTTCCTTCTCCGGAACAAGAGGTTGCAGACGTTAGACCAGGCGCTGGAGCCGGATCCTGTGAGTGCTAGCCACCGCCGTCTCTGGGCTTGCTGCTGGTCGCACATGGAGCAAATCAGCACCACAAGAAGGAAGGAGGCACATAAGGAACTAGATCGCAAGTACCCGTTTCTGGGGTACGCAGCCAGTCACATATTCGACCACGCAGAAAAGGTCCTGGCCGAAGATGCAGCTGGACAAGCCGGCGCTGAAATCAGAAAGTGGCTGAGGGACGCTAATAGTTGGTTCGAATGGTGGAAAGGCTTTCTCAGTGCCACTCGTACAAAGAACAAGCATGAATACCTAGAAGAAAATATGGATGCGGGGCTATTATACGTGGTGTCACTTTGTGGTTATGGAAGCTTAGTCAAGAGTATCCTAGCTGAGGGTGGCATCGACGTCAACGCCCAGGGCGGCGAGCTCGGCAACGCGCTCCAGGCGGCTTCAGGGAGAGGACAACAGCGGATCGTGGAGCGGCTACTCGAGGCGGGCGCCGACGTCAACGCCCAGGGCGGCGAGCTCAGCAACGCGCTCCAGGCCGCTTCAGGGAGAGGAGACCAGCGGATCGTAGAGCGGCTGCTCGAGGCGGGCGCCGACGTCAACGCCCAGGGCGGTCACTTTGGCAACGCGCTCCAGGCGGCTTCATGGGGAGGACACCAGCGGATCGTGGAGCGGCTGCTCGAGGCGGGCGCCGACGTCAACGCCCAGGGCGGCCGCTACGGCAACGCGCTCCAGGCGGCTTCATGGTACGGAGACCAGCAGATCGTACAGCGGCTACTCGAGGTGGGGGCCGATGTCAACGCCCAGGGCGGCCGCTACGGCAACGCGCTCCAGGGGGCTTCATGGAGAGGAGACCAGTGGATCGTACAGCGGCTACTCGAGGCGGGGGCCGACATCAACGCCCAGGGCGGTGAGTTCGGTAACGCGCTCCAGGCGGCTTTACACAAAAATCGTCATGGTATCGCAAACATACTTCGTGAGGCAGGAGCAAATGTCATCCCTAGACTTACCGCCGACTCCGGAGACAACGACGCTAAAGATGCTGATGCGGACGCTACCACCGGTGAAAAGAGTCATGACAGTGTTTCGCCCGAAGCTGCTCCAGCCACGGTTTCTCCAGGTACAGCAGCGACATCACCCAAGTTATGGTTTCCATTTCGTACGCAAGGGACGCAATGGTCTCATGTTTCTCCGCGCCCAACTTTGCTGTGGCAAAGGCTGTTCTTCGTAGCAACTGGCGGGCTTATTCTGTGGCTAGTTTGGCATTGGAATATGGCTCCGGTAGGATTTTAATCATGGAATTTGGCTGAATCGCTCGTCCAGGCTTCGAGAACATATTTGAGCAAAACCTACCCTGTGCTTCCTGGGTAGCACGACAGTTCGCAAATCTCGTAGTTGTGTACATATTTGAGCCGTATCTGCTGGTTGTCAGAGGTATTGAGGGTATTTTCGTTTCTCTAGATATGTTTTCCACGAGCCTGGTATCCTGGCTCAATTTTTATTGTACTGCGCTTGCGTTGGGGAGGTCCAGAAGTGGCATCCCCTGGTAATATACTCCTCGAGAAAGGGAAATGCTAGAGGCGGACGATCTTCAAAGGCGTCACGTCGCTGGATTAGGCGACTTCACGGACAGAGCCTGGTGTGCGTGCGGCAGCCTTGGGTGTTACGGGCTGATCGCGCCCCCAAAACTTGGGGCGCCACGTGTTTGTACTTACGATGATCGGTGGAATGACGCCAAGGGGTCCGGAATTCGCGCGCAGGCTCTTTAATCTGTTGAATATGACGGTTTATGTCGAAATTGACACTTGTGCATAAAACACACAGTTTATTCTCATGGTCATGATGCACAAGAGAAACGGAAACGCACTCGGGTGCAATTGATGACTGAGGCTGATGAGGCTGTGTGGTAGGTTTTTTAAGGCTGCCTGCAAGGCGCATTTATCTTTCTGCCTGAGACATCTTCAATTGCTCGACCAAACCTGAAACAACACTTTGTTTCTTTCACATTCTTCCAGAACCGGGCGTGAAAAATGATCACTCGATAACGAGAACGGCTCCGAATGCCCATTCTCACAACCTACGGATATCAGCACAATGTTTCGACTTGCTGCAAATGCCATTCCAAATTTCAGAGGCAATACACCAGCAGCCACCGCGGTGCCAAGCTTAGGCGAAGCTGAGGACCAAGTTCCAGTACTGACCACTGGCATTGCCAATCATGAACCCACACCCATCCAAAGTATTCCTCCTTGGGTTCGAGAGTTGAATAATTCGCGAGTCACAAGACACAGTCGATCCTCATCAATCATTTCTACACAGACCAAGTTCACAACCAACACTTTACACGAGGACGCGCGGAGTATTGACATCAATGTGGGAGGCCAGTATTTTCGCATTAGTCGAGACGGATCTCGCGTGACAGCAGACGCTCCGCCACCCTACACGGGTCCGGGAGAAGTCATTCGATTTCGGGCTGATCGGACGACGAGAAATGTAGTCCCCGAAGACGATGCTGCCTTGGACGAGGAGAGCGAGATCGAAGAGTCTTCCGAAGATGGCGCGGTCACGCCCAGATCAACTTTTGCTACGCTTAGCACAGATGCCAGTGTCCGAGCAAATATACTTGATCCGACAGAAATCGAGATGCCTTCGCCGGTAGGGTATGATCAGCTTCATCATCGAGCTTCAACCGCAACGCTCGTCCCAGAGGCGACCGAACCATTGAGGACCCCCGGACGAGGGAGTCATGTAAGGAGAGCGACGTCGCAGGATGCCACAGCATCTGTAGGGGAACCGATCTTACCTTCAACCCCTTTGAGAAGGACCACCGGGGTTCGACTGCCTCGCCTTATCACGTCCGGCGACATGCCCAGAGCTGCTCATGGGCCCCAACGTTTCCGGCAGAGATCGAGTCCATCACCGAGACATCCACTCCAAGTTCACTCAGCAGACGCGATTCTGGGTCATGTGCCTCAGAATCGAGAACCAAGATCGCCAGACTATATTGGAAGGAATGCTCGTGGACAGTTTCCATTTCCCATCAGACCTTCAACCGCCCAGAATGCAACAAGTGCCAACCGAAGCCTTGACGCTGTGGCTAGTAGAGAAAGTGCCTCTGTGGGAGAGGAGGAGACGCAAGACATGAACACTCATCCTCCTGCCATGGACGATGAAAACGACGTCAGTCTGCATTATGCGCGTCTGATGCGTACACTGGACGCCGCCCATCGCAAAGCCATTCACTTCAAAGATAAGCAAGTGTCAGAGCTACGGGAGAAGCTCAATGAGAAGGACATTGTCCTGAGACAGCAACTCCGAGCGAAAGATTTCATAATCGACGATCTAAGGAGTCGCCTCAACAATCTCGAAGAGAACGTCGATACGATGCTGGAGAGAGCGCGAAACTCGGTAGAGGACCTTTGGGAGAGTCGGTGGAAAGACCGGGACTTCCACTTGCGAGAACGAATGAGGCGGATTGAAGAGGATGCTCAAAAGACGATTGAGGCTCTCCGGGTTTGCCGGACCAAATCTGGAGATGAATCTACCAGCGTTCCTTGAGCTTGATTACTGTGAACAGGGCGGAGGATGAGATGATTTACTGGTATATGTATGTCTTGATGAAAGAGGTAATGTGGTGAAAGAATGTAATGAAGATTCGATGATTAGTATACGATAAGTACTCTAGTAGTCTCGTGCGAAAAACCTGTCCTCCCTCCTCCGTTTATGTTGCAGCTCGGTTCTTCAATAGGTGTGAACACTCTAGTTCTTGTCAAATTTGAGGCGCAGTATCGTAACCCTCAGCGAGTCTGCTCCCTTCACGATCCAATATGGTACTCTATGCTCGAGAGCCTAGCATTTGCTAACAGCATTTGTAGCACAACGAGCAGAGCCAGCGCGGAGCAAGGCAACACACCTTTCGGCGCACATGCCTAGGCTGAGAAGAAGTTATGCTGCTTACGGCCATACTCGTATTGTGACGGACGAATCGATGGGTGCAAAGCGATGTCATAAATACCAAGGCTGGAGGACGGCTTAATGGACACGAGTGCTGATATAGTGATGTGCGAAAACGGTGTCCTATTCGAACTAGATAAATGCTCTCTGAGTTAGGCGGAGTTGATCCACCTAGAGCCACGCTATTCTGCTTATAGTCAACTCCGGCCCTGCTAAAGAGTCGAACCAGTGTCGCTTACAGAACGCTGGAATACATCAATTTACAAATACATGAGTTTGGCGTTATTTCACATCAAAAGGTCCCCGTGGCCGAAGTCCGCAGCTTCGGCTCGATCCTGAAACCCCTACGAGCGGCATAGCCGCGTCGAAGCATGCAACCCAGCAAACCTATATTTTGTCATCGAAGTTCACGCGCTGATCCTTGAGTATATAATCCCTAAATGTTGCCGTGACCCCCACGACTCGCCCAGCGCCGTACCGCGGACGGCCTTTTAGACAAAAAACAAAGCGGCCACGCAGCAGAATCTTGCCCCCAAGAGAAGGCTCTGGTCGCATATGGCTTCCGTCTATCCGATACGGAACTGTAGCGTAGACGTTGAGTATACTTGATACCTTTAATTGCATTTCCTCGCAGATGTTGATATATCTAGGTAAGTTAAACTAGTCAGCTCTTCCTAAGCGAAGTCCTTGGAGAAATTTTGATCTCTAATGCTATGGTCGATGAGCACCGCCAGATTGTGCATCGACACCAAGGTATCAGGACGATCGGCCCCAAGTTTGCTCTTCCGCAGTGCCACCACCTCCTCCGTCAAATAAGGGCCTCCACTCGTCGTCCAGGCTCACTTTACCGATTCGCCAAACTGTGCATAGATAATAGATAATGTGGCTGAATGGTATTGTACGCGCCGAGTGTATGTGCTACCACTTTCTCTGCCAGCATTAGCGCCTTATCTCGTTGTCCCACGCCGCAGGAGAACCGCCAGATCGTCCATCGACCTCAACGTATTTGGATGATCCGCCCCCCATATCATTCTCTGCAGTGCCACCACCTCCTTCGCCAGCAGTAGAGCCTCCTCTCGTCGCCCCACGTCGCTGTACTGGGCTGCTAGATCTCTTATCGACCTCAACGTATCTGGATGATCCGATCCGAGCGTCATCTTCCGCAGTGCCACCAGCTCCTGCGCCAGCAGCAGCGCCTCCTCTCGTCGTCCTGCTTCTTCAGGACAAATCGCTAAATTGCCCATGGGCATCGACGTACCTGGATAATCGGCCCATCTTCCTAGAAATGAACCTGATTGCTCCTTTACGAGATGCCGCGGACGCAGTTTCATCCTCTTGATTCTCTTGTACACCCTCTCATAGGTCACATCCTGGTCCGTCGCGAACTTGCACATCGCACGGTGATCGGCGTCCACCGGAATCTGTTCTTCATGGTTCGTCTCGAGGAGGGCTGAGTGCTTCTCTACAATCTAGTCACCATCAGTTAATAAGCCTTCACGACTAGCGATGCGTATTCGTACCAAACTCGAAAGACCCTTTAGCGGCAGCTGCTCAAAAAAGCTACACACCTCATAGTCAGGTAGCTGGAAGCGAAAATCCGTGGTCAATCGGAGAAGGACATCCGAGTTCGTTTGGAGTGCGGTTAGAAGACGCTGAGGTGGACGATGGCTGAGAAACTGCGCGGCATTCGACAACACTTTACCATACGCCGCCTTGTCACTGCCTCGATGAGGCGTGCCCATGAAGATCAAGCCCACCGTCGCGTCCTTGATCGTCTGGTATCGAGCCTCCAGCCGTGCCTGGAACAATGCCTGGGCCTCTAATCAGATACATGTCGAGTATCGGGAACGCTGACCCAAGCATACCTGCTTCACCACAATCCCGCCAAGAGAGTGGGCGATGAATACAAGAGGGCGCTGCATCTCCTGGCATATAAGGTTAGTATCTCCTGGACTCCTCACTTCACCGGAATGGTATACCTGCGGCTCCTCTCTCTTGTCCACTAAGCTGGCCAGCAAGCTTTTAGCATGATCAATAATCTCAGCAGTCGACTGTCCGAATGCCGCGTCGGCGTTGTAGCCAAAGGTCATGATGCGGGCATCAGGGATTTGCTGGGGAAGGAAGTCTCGCAGCCAGAACTTCTTCGATTCGGGGTGCGTCCAGGTGGCGAAGGCATCGCCGCCGAGGCCGTGAACGGCTACGATACTATAGCTATGTCAGCACGAGTCCCTGTGAAGAACAGTAACATACTCAACGGCCGGAGACGAGGCTGTCCCAAGCGGCGAGAAAACGACGGACAACGACATGAAGGGCAGTGGCTAGGTGGTCTATCGCATCCGTAGGAGCACGGCCGTTATTCCTGGCGACGAAGAATGTCGAAAGATGCAACACAAAGCTGCGACAGCGACGACATCGTAGGCGCCTCGAGCTTTCAGCCGCAGGCGGCTTTCTGCTGGTCAGGCTGTGAACCGACAGGGCAGGACGTGTTGGCGGCCACATTCACCAAGTTCCATTGCTGCCTAGGAAGGCCGTCTGCCAAAGCCATTTTTAGCGGAGACCGCCAGACGGGGGGCGCTGATGGCGAATGACAAGCAAACGAGAGGGCTAAGTCTTCGTTGGAAGAAGCTCGGCACGCTTCGCCGAAAGCGGGCTAACGAAGCTTCCGGATCAACGCGGCGTAAAGAAGTCAAATGACAACAGCTGTGGTGTATGGTAGATACGGTATCTCAGGCTTCTCCAATATGGGATAAGGTCTATTACCAGCGTACATGTGCCGGTTCGATGCGTGGGAAATTATCGGCGCGGCGATCGTGGAATCGTTGGCGGGATTCTGTGGTTTCTCGTGACAGCATGTTCTGACGTCGCCAGCCAGGGCATTGCAGGTAACGCAAAAGCAAACTCCGACGGGTTAGGAGTTTGCCTCAAAACGTTCAGAGCAACGAAAGTGACGAAGGTCCTTCCCGCTCCGGTGGGCTGCACGATATATTGTGGCAACTGCGTGGTTCTGGAAAAGTGTTCGACCGTACTCACTGTGCCCTTAAATCTGCCGCCAATTGGACGGGAACTTCTCGCCGTGGCTTGGACGATCTGTAGATGAGGCCGCCCGTGAACACGAGGGACACATGCCCTGCAGAGCGTTCTTCTGAAGACCCATTCTCCGTGTCTTAGGATGTGCAATAAAGCCCTCATATTGCAGCCTGGTACCACTCACTCTGGCCTGTACTGCTGCCTGGGGATTGTGCCGATAGGTATAGGTAGGGTACTTATGACCGCCTTGACCCGATTGACCATGGCGTTCGTAGCAGTCAGCAGTGTCGCTCATCATGCCTGGCCAGACTTCGATGACAACTTTCGTGCTTGACCTCTTCTACAGTATCCTCGGACTTCCATGGCTTTTGGTGAGCTACCTCAGCGGCTCCCATCTGATCACGTCGGAACGATCAGCCGCTTCAAACCCCTCCAGTGCCAGCTCCAGCTCCAGCTCCAGCTCCAGCACCAGCTCCAGCAGTGAGTCAGCTCATCGTTGTTGCTATCGCCTAGACACGAACAGCTCGGCAATACTCACGCTGCCTGACGGTCGAAAGCTCGGGTATGCGCAATATGGCGACCTCACGGGCCGCGCCATCATCTACTACCACGGCCTGCCAGGGGCTCGGCTGGAAACCGCCTCTCTCGACGAGCCAGCTTTGATGCTCAGTGCGAGAATCGTAGCCGTGGAGCGGCCGGGTTACGGCCTGAGTTCTCCACACCCTGGGCGCACGGTACTCGATCATGTCCACGACATTGAGCAACTCACCACCCACCTTAGCATGACGGAATACGCCGTGCTGGGCATCAGTGGCGGCGGCCCCTATGCACTGGCCTGTGCCCATGCCCTGCCTGCCGAGAAGCTGCGCACAGTGCGTATCGTCTGCGGCCTGGGCTTTCCCGACATGGGCTACGCTGGGTTGGGCATACGATACCTGGGCTGGACCTTCGGCTACCGCTACTTCCTCAGCCTGATCCGGTGGTGGGCGAGCACGTGGCCTGCAGCGCGGCTTGACCTCAGCGACGAGGAGCGCATGCGTCTGTTGACCACATGGCTGGACAAGGAGAAACGGAGCATGCACCCCAAGGACCTCAGGATCTATGAAAATGTCGACTTCCTGACGCTGGTCCTCTGCGCTGGACGTGAAACGTTTGCACAAGGTCCAGCCACGTTCGTGCAGGACGGACGGCTGTTGAACGCGGACTGGAGGTTTAGGATCGAGGATATCAGGAAGGACTTGCCCGTGCAGTTGTGGTATGGGAGCCTGGATACTTACGTGCCGTTGCAGCATGGTCGCAAGATCGCCACGAGGCTTGGAGAGAATGCGCGCCTGCGGGTTGAAGAGGATACGCATGCGAGTATCAGTGTGGACTGGAAGGAGGAGTATCTTGGCGATCTGGTGCGGGCGATAGAAGCTCCTCGGCATACATCAGCATAACAGAAGAGGAACAATCGGCTGAAAACTCCTCTCACTTAATAGCTACGTCCATACGTCCGAGCAGAGTACAACAGGTCGGTAGCCTGGCCGGAATTTCTCGCTGGAGAAGCTAATTGTACAATAGAAGCACCCACAAATCATCCTAGAACATATAACATCTCAAGCAGCAGAACACGTCTTAATTCGTTCTTCTACCTCGTAGATCCAGCTAGCTAAAGTAAAGCCCAGAACGAACGTACGGATCACATAGCCCAGGCTCGTCGTACGCTTTCCATCTCCGAGCTTCGTGCTGAGCATCTCGTCAAGCTTCGGCGGCTTCTTGCTTCCGGTACTGCCCCTCCGCACGAATTTGCACATCGGTGACATATTTGTGGAACTTGCGCGGATTGATTTTCTTTTCGAACCTAAACAAAACACACGGAAATAGGTCAGAACTTCGCAAACGCAAATAAAGCAATAGAGAACAAGGTAGGTCACAGGCTTACATCTCGTCGATCTCGGCGGGCGTACGTCGAGCAACCTCAGGGAGCATGAACCATGCCACCACGACGGAAACGGCACCCGTGCCAGCGAAGCTATATCCCAGTTGGTAAGCATTTTCTATTCGTCGAGGGCAAAGGGGACAAAGCATAAGTGTTGCTTACAAAAAGCCAGTCTTGACGCCCCACATAGCATCGCCGTGGATCATCAGGGGCGTGCAGAAGCTGAACATAATGGCGATCATGTTTGAGAAGGAAAGTGCCCAGCCCGCTGTTTGTGCACGCAGTCGTTGTTGAGGGATTTCGGCTGCGTACGCATACCCGATTGCCGACGCACCGGTGGTGGAGAACGTGGCAAGACAAGCAAAAAAGATCTGTGAAAGCGATGCACGCGTGAGCCAGAGTAGTGCAGAAATAGAAAGCATTTTCGACTTACCAGGAGAGAACTCAGAGCTTTGGTAGAGTAGTCATAACATCCGACAATTCCCAAGCACAGGACAGAAACCACTGTCACCGCATATGGATACACAGTCAAGGGGCGTCGGCCAATGGTGTCTGTGAGGAGGGACGTTGTGAGCATCGAAATGATCTGGACGCAGCATAGAATGACAGTGACCAGGAAAGGATTCTTGTTGCCGGCGGCTTGAACTAAAAGGTAATCGTCAGTACGCAACAGGGGACGAAAGCCTCGAACAACGTACAGAAGTAGGTCGAATAAGTGTTGAACACGCTCAGGCCGACAAATTGCTGGGTGACCTTCGGCCAGGCGGCGATGAAGAAGCGCAAGAGATTTGGGCCTTGAAAGACGGCAAACAAGCCTTCCTGCTTGTCTCGCTTGGCGGCATGTCGCTCTTCCTCGATCGTGGCGGTCATGATTGACTGCGTAAGGATCAGCACTCGCCTGCCGGGTTCGATGTCTTTGCACAAGACTTACAATGACTTCGTCTACATTGTAACCTGGAATGTGTCCATTGAAGCGCAACAATACCTTGGCTGCTTTTCCAAGTTTCTCCTGTCCGGCAAGCCACCAAGGTGACTCGGGGAGGAGAAGAAAGATAATAAGCATAGCTCCGATCATCGCCCACTGGGTTTTGTCAGATATGCTTTTCTCTCGTCCAGCTTCCGGTAGATCAGACTCACTTGTGTGTAGATGGGGGCTCTGAAATCATATGGATCCGAGGCATTCATTCGGTTGAGAGCAACGGACCCAAGAAGTTGTCCGATGACAAACCAGCTGGAGAATCAAGGTCAGCTCCACGAATGACTTGAATGACTCTAAGCCCCAATGAAAAGGGGGAAAGAGTGTATTGAATAAGACAGACTCACAATGTGTAAGCGTTGATCAGGAGACCTCTTAGTTGAGTCGGCGCAATCTCTGAGAGATAGACAGGCATGGTGGCTTGCAGCATGCCCACGCCTGCGCCAGAGAAAAGCTTAGCGACCAGCCAGTGATCCCATTTGGTGGCGAAGGATTCCGCAAAGATGCTCTAGATCTCAAGTCATGAGCAACAGCCCCGGAGAATAGATTGTAATAAGCAGACTTACCCCTACGAGGAAAACCCAGAGGATGAGAAGCGCAGGCTTGCGGCCCAACTTGTCGGTGCCAAATTGCAAGAACTCGAAAATCAGTCAGCAGTGTCTTCCAGTCGACAGAAGCAATCTGGTATGCCTCACAATTTGACCGATTGTCTGTCCTGCTGATTGGATCCCACCCCAGGCGGACACGTATTTGCCCGCGAGGATGGTGGTGCCAGGGTTGGCCATCTGTCGAATAAATCCTTTATTCGAGACAATACCGGCATTGAGACTGATCTCTGTTTGGAGAGGTTAGTGAAATGATTTAGAAGAGAGTGTAGGCTTTCCGAAGGCAGACTGACGATATCCATCCAAGGAGGCACTGAATGCCGCAGCCATTGCGACAAGTGTGACCACCTTATACTTTTTGGCACCCTCCCAGACTGACAAGTCATCTTCCTTGGAACGCATCTGTGGACTGGCATAGCTGCAAGTCGGAGTTGCCTCGATAGGAGCTTTCTCGTCCTGGACATCGACGTATTCGACCAAGTTCTCTTCAAATTTAGAGATCTCTTCGGGTGCTGCATAGGCCGGCGTCGGAGGAGGATCATTGATTTTCGCCATGTTATCGATTTTCGAGCAGGAACCAGTGTAGAGATGATGGAAGGTCCAGAATATCGAGCAGCTAGAATTATAGACTTCTTATATGCCCACGTGGACCTATTAACACACCATAGCGCATTGTGATGGAGACCCCGGACTAGCCCTCTCAAACCCCTTCCTCCCCAAACACGCTGGTCTCCAGGTCAGAATGCGGTGGCTGTCTGCGCTAGCTCGGATATCGGAAAGGCATTGTGAAGCGAACCCCAGGTCGAATTAAGCTTTGGCAAAGCGCAATGAAAGACTGCTCCGGTGGTGGCGCGTACCTATGTAATTGGTCCTACGGTTAGCGGGGTACACAGTCCACCTAACCCGACGGGATGGAGGCGTTTAAATGAAGATCAATAGATAGCTCTAGCTCTCCCTTCCACGATTCTTGCCACACATGGCGCTGAAATATGGGACAATGGCAGCCGCTAGCTCCAATTTCTAGCTGCCTCGGTGTACATTCGCTCCGGTTCACCTCCGAATTGGAAGTTAAATTTCCAGTTGCCGACCAACAGAGTGCGTATGCATCCATTAGATAAATGAAGGTACGAGAGTACTCGGGCCATTTACAACCGCCATCGAGGCACGTTATTGGGGCCCATAATTCGTAATGGGAGGACATCACTTCAAGGTCGACCGATAGCTCGTCGGTCTTTGAACTCGGGTCGGTAACTGGTATTCAATTCCCTGGTGCTCAGCGCGAATGGTGAGTGGCTGGGAAGGGACGCATGACCAATAACCTGTGTACAGACGGTGAAGACGCAAGTGGATCCCTTCAAGGCTCTGCTATGCCATGGCCACTATCCCGTGGGCAACATCGAGCCTCATCCCCGGTGGTGTGATGTTCGAACAATCATCAAGTGAATGGCAGTCGCCGACCTGGCAGTTGTTCTTGTCCCTCTGGGAGATACTATGACACAGAGAGTCGGAAAGTTCGTAAAGTCTTATTGGTGCGCCCAATATTCTTCACTTTCCGCTGCAACAACTGTATGAATCTCGCCAAGGCTCCTGCATTGATTTCTGGACGGACACTGAAGGCTTTGAGGATGATACCGAGCTCAAAGCAGCAGTTTTAGATTTTCAATCACTCCGTGCTCCTCAAGTTTCCCATCCGGCGATCTGCTCACCACGTCCACAGGGGATTTCAATTGTAGCTGAACTTCCTTCCTGCCACTATTTCCAAGTCTCCAAGTTACTGTGGCGACATTATCCTGGCCCAAAGCAACCTTGGCCTCGAGTTCCTCAGTCAACGTAATTCGCGGTTGGAAGAGTATTTTCTTCGACCCCGGGGCAATAGGCCGTACGCCTGCCACTTCGGTACAGTATTCGTAGATTGGCACACTGCCCCAGGCATGGCAATCTGACCGTTGCCGCACATCATCCTCCTCCCAGGTTGACAAGTTATTCTTGAGCATTTGACGCCACGGATCCCAAATCGTCGGCCAGAAGAACTCATACACCTCATCTCCGGCTGTCGCGAACGCGCGTAGAGCGTAGAAAAGCATCATATAGGAGCATTTTGAAAACTTCGGGTCCGTAAATGCCTCCTTCAGCAGTCGTGGGCTGTCTGCTTGCTGCGCCGCGCCGCAGAGAACTGCAAAGACCTGACAGTGCTGCGAGTAGGCCAGGTCATCAGCTACATCAACTGTAGAGTCGGTAAAGAACTGGCCGTCATAGCAATGCTCCCGTATCGCCTTCAGCAAGATTTGAGCACGAGCTTCGTATTCGTCGGCATAACCAGCTCGACCCACGGCCCGAACAAGAATGGCCGCTTCTTTCAACACATACGCGTAGAGCATGCTGAAGTAAGTATGGCGGTTACTCTTTCTGCCCGAAGTCGGGACGCCCTTGTCTGGATGTTCGTCTGTTGCCCCCCACGTCGTCACCCAATCCACATACTGCCACACATCCTCGGGTAGGCCACTAACAAGGCCCAGGTCGTCGACGTGTCGATTAAAGAACTCAAGCACGCCGTCAATCCGAGGGAGGAACATGCGTGTGTACGGCGTGTCGCCAAAGAATAGGTGATGATCGCATACTTGCAGAATCCAATAGAGTGGAAACCCGGCAATGATTTGTTTGACATGGGATGGGAATCGAGACTGTGTGAGCCCTTCGATGGTGGTGGATGCTGCAAAGTTATCTAGGGTTTGGCGCATAAGACGGTCATCGCCCGATAGAAGGTAGTGGAAGAGGCCAACAGAACGACCATCGCACGAATACCTGCAAGAAAACATCAGGACTTCATCTACAAGCCATAAGAACATGAGAGATTCTCACTGCAGTTGCTCATAGAATGGACAATCCGAGTATGCATCGAACATACAGTTACGCATGGTTCTGATAGACACGTCCCAGATCACTGTAGCTTGAGGGTTCTTCGGCTCCTTCCAGCTAGCCTTGACTGCAAGTGGATAATTAGTCTGTTCCGCTTCGAACGATAGAAACTCAACAGGTGATTCTGCCGTGAGGCATTCGAAACGAACTAGGCGAAAGGTTCGGAACCAGAAGGGTTCATAAGTGATGACCTTGTCCGCAGGAAGATCCAACGTCGCTTCGTCAAAAGGACCCAAAAGATGGTGATCCTCAGAGGCTAGACGGTCGTCTTTGGATCGAAAGAATGGATATGCCCGAGGCTCCCGTTCGTACCCTTCAGAGTAAGTGATCTTGAGCTTCAGGTGAGACATTTGAGCTGCCTTGAACTTCCACCGTAGAAAAGCCGTCGAGTGGACTTCTGCCTGTAGCTCGAGGACATGACTAGAGTTGGCCGGAAGGCACAACTTCTTGTTCCCTATCAGGACGGCGGACCATTCCTCTGCGGAAATGCTGCTCTGAATCTCTCTAATGACATGCACCGAAACAGGTGCTGTCTCGGGCATTGGGATGTAACGAGGTCGTAATCGCCAGGGAGCAAGCTCGCCATTCAACGTTTTCAAGTTGTAGGGCTTCGGCACCATGGGAGGTTTCGGCAGTACGGGTGTGATACGTTCATTAATCTGTGGAAACCGGATCGTAAGGCTTGTGAGTTGCATATTGTTGAGAGATTTAGACTCACATGGAGGAAGACGTCGTCGATGAGACCCATAGGAAACATGATGCTCTCGTCTACTTGAGCTTCCCATCCATCATTTGAATCCAGTTTGAGAGAATATCCGATCGTCTCAACAGTGCCGATCACCGTTAAGCCTGGAAAAGCAGTTCTCTCAAATTGCATCGCCGTTCGTCCCGAGGCAAAGTATCGGACAACTACGAACTTGATTTCGTTTGCCCCAGCCCGCAGAAGCGCCGTCACATCGAGGCTATCATAGTACCAGATCAACGGGCTACTTCTCGTAGGGCCGACCGCTGCACGTGTGCCATTGACATAGAGCTTGTATCGCGTGTCTGCTGAGAAATGCAACAGCGCCTTCGTCGGAGACGATGGCAGGCTGAGCCGGCGAGTGAATGTGACGACTCGCCCAGCGGTGTTTGCTTCGGATGAATCGATCCATCCCGGCACCCAAACCCAGTTGGCCTGCAGCCGGTTAATAACCTGTGGTTACCAGTTAGAACAGTATTGCGACTGCAACGAGGGATGCGAGGACGACCTTTTGCTCCTCTACAGACACCATGATTGCATACCTGCACGTCCTTGCGGTTACAGACTACAGCATGGAAATTTTGGGGGGATTCTAGGTAGTGTTTGGGAACCTCCAACCGCCGGGCCAGTACGATCGTCATGCTTCCGGGACATCTGATACCGAGACTAACACCAGCAAACAGATGCGATTAGGAGATATGGCACAAACAAAAGATGCAGCCTAACAGTCTATTTCGCAGCTAGGCGCATTCTGAATTCCTCTCCGCTGTCTTGATCAGATTGGCGGCAGAGCTCTAAGCAGAACATGGTTACCTAGGTGGAGTGACACCCTCTCTCGGGCATCAGAGGCTCAGAGCACTCGGCTTCATCTCCTCCGAACACCTGAGGAGGAATTAAAGTTACAGGCTAGATTAGGCAGGCCCTATAGGTTGTCAATCAACCTGTCGCTCAGGTACCGTACCTGAAGCCACCGGAGAATTTACCTCGTTTGCTCGGCATAGCGCGCCATGGGATGCTCCAGGGGACCTTCATCGCGGGAGCCACCATCCCTCTGGTTGACCTGTAGACACCTCCGAGGCAGCTGACCGAAGAAATTTTGATCGAAATCCGGGGCTCCAGGTTGTCCCCGCGAAATTGCGCAGTCAAGCAAGACTGGCGCATCACAAAATCATCTACACTGTTGCAAACCCGCCCGGTCTATAAAAGGCATCGAGCTCTTCCCTAGAGCGCCATGCCTGGCAAGACATTCATTGTCCTTTGGTCAAACTGCGCTCTTGAGCGATGATGAACGTTCTCCTTCTCGCTGTTCTTGCCAGAGCGGCTGCCGCAGCCGTCACGTTCAACATCCCATCTGCTCCACCGGCGAATGCGAGCTCACGGTTGAATGCTGCCCCAGTCGGCGTCTCGTATGTTTGTTCTACGTGCCAATGGCTGTCTTGCTCTGTGGTTACATATGCCCTAACGTGTTACAACTACAACAGTCTCGAATTCTTTACTTTTCCAGCTTACCTCAACGATATTCCTGCGACCAAGACGTGTCTGCAGAACTTACACGACTTGACCGGAGCATGGCCACCCATGAGGATTGGAGGGACCACCCAGTACGCACCTGGACGGTTCGCCTTTGATCCGGGAAACTGATGGAAGTCTAGAGACCGAGCGACCTATGATCCCTCTTCGCCTAATGCGGTCACGTATTCGGTTTCTAGTCCTGGGGATGCTCCCTCATCGTTGACGTTTGGTCCTTCCTTCATGACCCTAGCGAACAGCTACGGAGGCGGCAAAATCATAGGTTCAGTGGAGCGCTGATGATTTCAGATCCATACTGACGATGTGACAAGGACTAAATCGCCGCTTGAACAACCAGACAAATACCATAGCAGCTGCGAAACAGGCCAAATCCTCCATCACAAACCTACTTTCCATTGAGCTGGGGAATGAGCCCACGTGTAAGTCCTGCCACTTTCGATGCCCATTTTCTTCTATCAGGATGCTAATCAGTCTTCCAGTCTACACCAGTTCCGATCCGATTGCCGGAGGATCCTGGAGTGCTTCCAAGGACTATTCCAGTCAGGTGTCCTGGCAGAATGCCGTGGGTTCAGCTCTGAGTACGACTAACCTTGTTTCTGCGGGCGTGTACTTTGGAACCGGTGCTCCCAACATTCAGGGCTTGGCCGCTGCCGAAGGAAGTGCAATCCAGTACGTTAAAGACTTTTCATCACACAACTACCCGCAAGGCGGTAATGGCAACCTGCCGTCCTTGATGAGCCACAGCAGCATCAAATCGCAGGTTGCACAATTCGCTGCCGAGATTAGTGCCGCTAATGGACACGGCAAGCCTCATATCATGGGAGAGACAAATTCTGGTATGTAGCCTGCATTCATCATCGACAATCCGTCGGGCGCTGATCAGAAATTACCCTAGCCACGCAAGGAGGCGGTGGCATCAGCCCGACATTTGGAGCCGCCCTCTGGATCATGGATTATGTTATGCAAATGCAAATATTGGGATCGAAGGTGAGAAAGGGAGTGGTTCAATCTTTTGCGCCATGACTTTCCCCTCACGGAGGATTGCAGACTGACCATCACAGATTCAATATTTCCACCAGGGCACTATCGGAAACTGTAAGCACTGATACCTATTCCTCGCCATCCCTGGGCCAAAGACTGACATCATAATACTCAGGCCAGTATTGTTGGTGGGGGCGTTACAGTATGGGAGCACCCTATTACGGTGCCTACTTCGTTACGATGGCGCTTGCTGGAGCCCAACAAATTTCTGCTCTAGACACTGGCAGCACCAACTATGCCGGCTATGCGATTTACCAGGGTAACAAACCCATCCGAGTTCTTCTTTACAACTCAGATTACTATACGAGTGGCACAAGAAGCTCCCAGACTTTCACGCTTACAGGTCTCACCGGAACCAGCAAGACTGCGAAAAGGCTGACCGCGGCGTCTGCTACGTCGCGCGTGGATCAAGGATCGCCCCCGACTGTCGCTGGCCAGACTTTCGTCGATGGTACATGTTCCATCGCAGGGTCGGTGGTTGCCGAGACTGTGACTGTCACCAGTGGCAGAGCGACATTCACTGTCGCAGCATCCGAGGCCTTGCTCATCACATTGTGAGGATGAAACCTGGCTGGTTGTGCCAACCAAAGATCCAAGCATCAGGAGGACTTTGTCGAGTTGAAGGGGATCCATTAGGCGAGGCAAAACCGAGAATTACGAGACCGCCCAGGTCTATCTAAAAATCGATGGCGAGGTGGTGAGAATGCACATATACGAGGTAACTTCAAGATGACACAAAATAAGTTCGCGGTGACATGAAAATATTCATCTACACCAGACAAATAGACTGAACGTGCTGCGGCAGGAATGTGCAACAGCATGACTGGGACCAGCGGGCGGCGGGCCCAACACGCCAACAACAAGGAGCTGTGTCAATCTCCCCTGGGTGAGTCGCAGCCTGGCCGAAACATCTCGCTGAACTGGCAATTGTACCGTAGAAGAACTCACAACTCACCCCAGGTCGTACAATGCCTCAAACATCAGAACGTGATCATTTGAGCTGACCTAGGAATCTTGAAACTTCCCCCTATTGAGGAAGACGGGAATATTAGCCAGCCTTCCCCAACCGCTTCGCCTCTAGCTCGACAGTCTCTGGAATGTTGTCTGCCAGAGAAGGTGCTGAAGGCTGCCAGGCCAGCAACCTCTAGCCTCTAGTGGAGACATATACGGCGTTCGTGCCCAACAAGATGGCGCCGTGAGGCGTCGCCTTATTGGCTTCGTCCACATCTATTGTGCGTGCAATCTCACCGCTCTTGGTGAGGCCTTGGGTATGCGCTTCTTCGGCAACGCGCTCACAGATCTGGCCAAACGACTAGGTGAGGTGAGTAAGATTGTCTTAAGAAGTAGAAGAGGGGGTTTGAATAGGACATACCATGGCGCCGTTCGCAGGAAGATATATTCCTTCTTCATTCCAGCATCCAGACTTCCCTTTCGCGGCCGCTTGCGCCAGCAGACTGAACAGATCGCCCAAATCGCCGATGTGGATGTCGCTCCATTGGTTGAGCCCTTTCAGGAAGCGGAATCCCTCACCGTCTTCGATTGTCTTCCGCACAATTTCGGGCACCTGGATGCTTCGTTGATTGATACTGCCGGCTCCGTGGCCGTATATCAGCGGCGCAACGATCAAAGCGGTGCGAATCTTTGATGACGATTGAGCCATGACGAGGTTGTCAACTACCTGCGAGGGGATTTGTTGGATTGTAGTCAAGATGTCTTGGATGTCCTTGGGATCGTCGATGACTTTGCTCGTCGTCCCGCCGTGGTGGACCCCTCCACTCACCTGCATCGCTAAATCTCCAGAGGACGCCATCAAGTAACACGATGCCACTGACCCGGGAACACTATGCATCTACACAGATGGAAGCGGCATCGATGGCCATGTCGGTGCGGCCGCTGTGGCACCAATGCTACAAATCCAGGGGGTTCAAGCGAAGCAAACAGCACACATGGGCACATCAACCACATCCACCGTGTGTGCTGCCGAGCTGGGAGGAATCGAGCTGGCACTCCAGATCGCGCTGGACGTGCACGCCGCAACAGACAATCCTGGCAATTGCACCATCTTCACCGACAACCAGGCTGCCAGCCAAGCAATGGCGAATCCGAAATGCCCGTCCGGACAGTACATCCTGGTCGAAGCTGTCCGAGCACTGGACCGGCTCCGAGAACTCGGATGGGAAGTCCAACTTCGCTGGATTCCCGTACATGTCGGAGTGTCCGGCAACGAAGCAGCCGGCCGAGCGGCCAAGGAGGCGGCAGGCCACCATCCGAACGCACACACCGACATGCAACTATCACCAGAACGAGCAATCATCCCGTCCTCACGGCCACCACGAAATCGACCATCCGGCGGACGATGAGACTCGAATGGGACCAGGATTGGGAGAAGGCTAAACACGGCAGGGACCTGTTCCGGCTCGGGGTCCGGCCTGGTAAAGGGACCCTGACCCTCCATCTGGGCACCCATTGAGCAATAAGCTCGGTCATCGCACAAATGCGCACCAGCAAAATCGGTCTGCCTGCGTATCTCCACACGATCAAGAAAGCCGATACTGACCGGAGTGAATGCGGCTATGGACGCCAAAACGTGCGACACATTCTGCTCGAATGCCGCAAATGGTGCGAAGAACGACAACGAATGTGGGCAGGCAAAGCTCCATGCACGGACATCAAACGCATTCTCTGTAGCTCCTCAATCGCGGTTCAGGTAGCAAAAATTTGAAGCTCAGAGCTGAGAAACAAGTGTGATGATTCCGGGAACTAACTATGAGGGTATGGAAGCTACTTGTAGTCATATACTTACCCCCGACTCGCGCGAGCCGGGGGATTAATTACCTAATGTCTCACCTACGGTAAGGCGATACTACTACTGTAGAGACCTCTTTAAACTTTAGATCTTATTGTAGTTTAGTCTAGAGGACTTCTTGAACATCAATATAATAATAATCTAATCGATATCTCCTATTGTCTGCTTTCTAAGCTAGTCCTAATAGATACGTTCTGCACCAGCCATGGTTTGAAGTTTCTGATTTTCGTATCTTATCTTTCACTGTGTTTAAACGCTCTAAAAGGCCCGTTCATCCTTGAATTTCGATACCAAAGTACCCACATATGGTGTCAGCTCGACTTTGAACACATCGCCTGCGTTTAGATAGTCGGGCTTTGGTTTCTGCGCCGCCCCAACTCCAGCGGGTGTTCCCGTGAGAACCACCGTGCCTGCCGGGAGGGTGGTCCCCTGGGTGAGAAAGGCGATCAGTCGTGGGACGTTGTGGATCAAATCGGTCAGCGGACAATCCTGAACCACTCTGTCGTTTTTGAGACCTCGGATACGGAATTGCGAAGGATCGGTGACCAGGGATGAAGAAACCAGGACTGGTCCTGATGAGCCATTTGTGTTAGCCGAATAGATTATTGTATGTCAGACTCTCTCTTTGCTTGAGCACGACAAAAGGGGCCAAGGAGTAGGCTTTAAATGCTTGCGTACTTACCGATTGGACAACTTGTGTCGAAGCCTTTCGAGAAACACCACTGGCTCTCCGCAAATTGTGCGGTGCGACTGGAGATGTCATTTGCCGCCGTGTATCCGAGGATATACTCAGACGCCGCTTCTTCGGGCACGTTCTTCGCTTCTCGACCGATTACGACCGCCAACTCTGATTCGTAGTCGCAGGTATGGTCAATCTGCGTGACTTGAGGAATGATGACGGCTTCCGTCGGCCATGGATCGGCCAATGTCGTGGGCGGCTTCAGGAACAACGACGGCCTGCTGGGCGCCGGGGTATCCATTTCCCGGGCGTGAGAGAGATAGTTCAGCCCGATACATCGGATCGCCCCTCCAACTTCGCTCTGGGCTAAAGGAGAGAGCAGTCGGTCGATGGTGTCAATTTTCCCGGTGCTGCGGCCTGGATTCAATACAGAACGACCTGAAAAGACGTCCACGTAGACATCCCTGTTCTCGTAGACTGCAATGCCGACGTCGACAGTCGGGTCCGTTGGTTGTCCGATGCATATCCGTGCCGGGTCAGATTTTGGATGGAAGCGAACGAGACCTGGATTATTCGCGCGGTTTCGTGGTCAGTGGATTGTCCAAGGGTTAAGAGCATTTGTTTGTTCGGGGATCGTCCATTACGTTGGAAACTCATCTTTCAAATGCTGTAAAAAGGCGGTTTTCCAGAAAGGGAAAACGATTTATTCCTCTGGATCCTCATATGATCTACTTTCTCTATTATTTCGACCCTGGATCTGTTTTGACGAGCAAGACCCGTGAAGAGAAAAGTTTTTATGGGTAGGGTGACCGTGTTCTAGGAGGCGGCCTCGACCAACAGTTTCGGTCCGAAGCCGTGCGAAGAGATGTGTCGGAGATAAAAACTCCGTAGGAGACAAGTAACGATCGGTCAACTGGTCAAAACATTTTCCACCCCCGCTCCTTCAAAATCTCTCAATGAAGCAGATGATAGGCAGTTGGCGGTGGAAGATACTACTGTTGAGTAGCCAACTTGGGATCGATCAATCGTTTGCAGTCTTCTACAATGATGTCAGCAGTTCACCCTCGCGAACATATTTTCGTGTGTAATCGACCATGCTTCGGGGAGGAAAGGCCCACTAGCGAGAGGGGGAAACGAAGGCAATGATTGCATTGATGGTCGGAAAGAGCCTGCTGCCTATTCTAGCTACACAAGTCCCTGGATGACGGGGGCCTACAACAACGTCTTCATTACAGTCTTCAGATCCAGAGTTGAAATCTCCAACAAATCATTCATCACGTTTCCAGCTTTGTCAAAATCATTTCCGGTCCGAGGGTCCATGGAGACGTGGAAAATCACGGTCCCTATTTCACCATAGTCGCCTTTTTCCAGCTTTTCTTTTGCTCGCTTCACCTCCGTGTCTAGGTCGATCTCGTTGACGGTCCATTTCTCTCCGGTCAGTTCCTGAAACCGTGCCAGGAGCTCCGACATGGAAGTGGTAAAGCTGCGTACAAAGATGATTTTGTTAGCCGTCTTGGGTGCAATGTCGGGCGACAGCGCCTGGGCCACCGCCAACCCGACCGTGTCGAGAGTTGAGACGGAGAATTTGACGTCCTTGTACTTGGAGTCGATCGTGGCCGTCTTTGTGGCGGTGTTGAAGGGAATGAAGCCAACCTTGACACCCCTGTCTTCATTTTAGCACCGAGTTCCCTCCCCCCACAATCGGGAAGAGATGTATACAACCCTACCAGTCAAAGAAAAAGCCGTTGAAGATGGCCGTCCATTGAATTTGATTCTGTTTGCTTTCCAGATACTCTCGCACCTTGACCTTCTGCTTCCAGAATGGAAACAGCTGGAGGCCGACCTCGTTGCTGGTGTCGGAACCAAACTCGGAGGGCAGGAAGCGCTTCACTCCGGCTTCAATCGCCGCGTCCACGATTTGGATTTGTTCCAAGAGTGCGTGGCCGCCAATGTTGGAGATGACGACATCTTGACCCCTGAGAACCGCGACGAGCGAACTGTGGCTGTAATCCGTCTTCAATTGTACCGCTCCTGCAGGTGCATTGTAGGTGGATGATTCCCGGGAGACGACCGAGACAATGTACCCATGCGTGGACTGTAGCAACGCGCTGACTACCGCAGGACTGTTGCGGTATATATCTCAGCGTTGTGTATGAGTGTGTGCGTCTGTGTGTGTGTGTGTGTGTGTGTGTGTGGACACCTTGAGAGGGAGTAAGAAAGAAGAAACAAACATACCCTAGGTTGCCTCCTCCCTGCCAGTCACCGTGTGTCAGTTCAACGTCTGTGTACAGTATTGATTGGACTTCGATCTTGGACGTACTCCGATGACCGCGACTCTTTTCAAAGACATCTAGGTCCAATTCACGAAAACGTTGTGCTGATTTGATTTTTTGAGCTCACCCTTGGATAGACTGTGAGCAAATGTTCCGAAGACCGCAAGGCGACAAACAGGTGTTCAAAAGCAAGAGACAGACCATGCCCACCCAATGTTAATGTTTTGGTTTTCCACCCTGGAACCTTTTGGATACTGATTAATTTGAGACCGCAATCAAAGGATTTCGGATGTAGCGGCGCATACGCATCTCGGACTGGAACATCATCACATAATACATTCACCCAGTCCTCGTCCTCGCGGGCAATATCCGGCCAATGCGCTGTATCCAGCTATCGCACGTCTCTTGCTCGCAGATTTGGTTTCACCCATGCCGGGGAATCTTTGCAACGGAGGTAATATCTCCGGCGGCGAATGCTCGGGGTATGGCTATCCTCTTCTTGTTTTTCCTTTGCTTTCGGAGTATATACGCCACGGCGTACCATGAATTGTTTGCTCCTGGGGTCGTCCCCAGCCGCCGCAGTGACCACCCACAATGGCATCCTCTTCGATGTCCTCAAAACTCCCCTCGATGTTTTCCACGCTGGCTGATCACATGGTCCGGGGCAGAGACTTTGTGCTCTTCGGGCTCCTCCGCAGCGGCGGCATGATCAATCCCACGTCCGCAGCATGTCAATCCCTCGTTCTTTTTCTCTCCACGGCTGGAGCGTACGCGGCCTACCGCGACTATTGTAACTACATGAGCTTAGGGCCCGGAGGAGCCTCTCATAACGTTGTCGGATGGCTTTTCGTATCTGCATTCTTGTGCCCCCTGGGTCAAGACATGTTGAGTCTGGAGGTGTACGATCGGTACCCGGATCAGACGAGTGTGCTTGGGGATATTACAATACGTCGAGGAATCAGACCCGTCATTGCTCGACATGTCGTACCTCAAAGACAGCTTGATCAAATTCCCGACGAGGAAACCATGCGGGCAAGTTGTTTCCCTGGATACCTACGGCCTGTCCTGACGTGGCGCACTGACTGCGGCGCGCAGGAGTTTGAAGCGTCGTTCGATGCATTCTATCGGAAAAACAACCATCTCCTGAAAATTGCACCCTCGCTTCACGAGAGACGTGACAATGCCCTCTTCCTCGCAGATGAGGTTGCCGGCCACCAACCCATTGCTACAGAAATGCTTCGGGAGGTGGCACACATCCACAAAAGGGGTGACTGGTCACTCCATATAGCTCTCCCGCCTCAAGACTGTATGCTCTTTTTCCCCACTTCTTCTTCTCCATCTCCTCTCCGTATTGCTCCTGTGTTGGTCCTTCCACCGTGCTCACAGGGCCAAACTTTGCACAGGCAACAAAGTAATCCGGGCAGGTTGGGGCCAGCGACATGCCCTGTCCGGCGGCACGATCCTGACTCACATTGGCATCGATAATTTCTCTCTGCCCCTGGAATACATCCTCATCTACTCGCCTCGTGATGGGGCAGAGATCGAAATCGCCATGAAGCTAGTCCGGGCAAGTACGGCGTATCTCGCGAACGTGCCGCTGGAGACTGTGAAATTTTGAAACAGAAGCCTGCCTGTCCCCCCGGGCTCAGGTGCTGATTGAGAAGTCCATGGAGTCCATCTGGACGGCCCGTGGCAAGCCTGGTGAATCGAGTAGGTGGGATTGGGGCGCTGAGACCAAGTATACTCGGGGGGGTGCGAAGCCGTCTATTTCAGGTAGTTGCGCAGTGAATATCGACGCCAGTTTCCTTGGCTTTTCCTTGCCCAAGGGAAATTAGCAAGAACCAGAAATTCAGGGGCACCGGCGATAATATCTCCGCCACATACATAAATTTCGTCATTCGCTGTCATCGCAGTTGCTCCTACGGCGGTTCGGGGAAAGTAATTACGGCGTATCCAAGTCCCTTGCTTCCAAGGACGGATCTAACAATTCCGACTGGGTGCCAAGTTGGTACGCAGCCTCGGCCCTGTGAAGATCGATTTTGATATAAGTCATGTTTTGTTGTGTTTTTGTCTGAGCTGTCGGAAATGTTTCGATTCAATTCACTGCCACAAGAACAAGCAACCAGAAATAGAACCATGTTATCCCCGACCGACATACTCCTCTTTGGCGCTCTCTTGGGGCCTGCGCTCGCGCAAACTCCCGCTGGAATCTCACCAGCCACGAACCAGAGCTTCAGCGTTGAATATGCTGGCAATGTCAAGTTCACTGATGGTCAATTGCTCAACAAAAGTCGTATGTGCTGTCTCGGCGTTCGTCCGAACCATGGTGCCATTTTGGAGAAAGAACCCAGCTGACGCTCTGTGAAACTACCGCAGTCGTGGCCGATGCGCCTTCGATCGGGACCTTCGGATTTCAGAGTGGCACATACACGGTGCTGATGGCTGATCTTGACGCTTCCTACCAGGGTAGCCCCACGGAAGTTCTCCATTGGTTTCAAACGGACCTTGTCGTGTCCAGCACTCCCTCGCAGAACGTCTATCCACTGGGGGCAAATCCCACCGACAATGTCTCCGCCTTGGCCCCTTACTATCCCCCAAGTCCACCTCTGGAAGTCCCCGCGCATCCTCACCGCTACACGCTGTTTTTGTTCAACCAGTCCAGCGACGCCACAATCACCGTCTCGAACCAGACCTTGACTAATCGTGTGGGATTCAACCTCAGCGATTTTGCGGCGAGTTCGGGCGTCGGTCCCTTGGTTGCGTCCACGTATTTTACCCTCGTCAACACCACGCAAGATTCTTCGGGTCCCACCGCCACGGGAACAGATGCCACGAGTGCTGTTTCGGCCTCCAGCTCGCCGACCTCGAACTCGGGGACATTCAACGGGCCCCAGTTCGCCCCGATCCTGATTGGACTTGGTCTTTTGGGAATCATCTCCATCTATTTTTGATGGGCCGTGGCGAGTTTGGTTGGGGTCACGCCATCGGGAATATTTGGCAACAGAGCTGGCATGCAAATCTGTGCCTGCTATTCATTGGCAGGTGTGGTGTGTCTGGAATGGTTGTTTGATTTTGGGGCGTGGGGCGAGAAAGCTGCCGGCTCTGGATTTGTCGACATTTGAGCAGCTTTAAAGGCTCGAGGGAAAAATTGTAAGGGAAAAATTGTAAAGTGGTCAACTTCGTTTCGTCCGTCATCCCGCGACAGAATGCAAACTTGAGTCAAGTCAGTGAGGGAGATAATTCAAGCCAACGACTAGGTGTATTAAGAGGCCAAATGCTTAAGAGATCAGATATGACAATCGTGGGTCTCTGGAGAGAGCCTGGGATAGAAATCGAATTTGTGGGGATTTGTAGAAAACAAAAATACACACACATAGCGGATGGCCAGCATCCTATGTTGCAGATCACATTGACAATAAGCCAAATCCTCGAATACTCACTACTTCAACTTCTTCGGCGGAACAGGGGGGGTTCTGGTGCCATGATCAGTCCACTTGGACACGTTGGTTCGTCTTCCAGCGGCCGAGATATCGGCGAGACAGAGTGCGTTGAGTAAACATGGAGAGAGTGATTGGTTGGGCATCTTCTGTGACCACAAAGGCTGCTGCGGGGAAAGGCAAGGTCATTCTCCACAGCACAGAGCGCCGGCGGGCGTATTTATATCTGTGCGTGAGGCGAAGCCAGTACCAGCCGGGACCGACCACGCGTTATGACCGAGCTCGGAGTGATCATTTCAAGTGGGCATTTCAAGTGCCCTAGCCACGTTGATCACATTTCCTGTGCCTGTGTGTCACGTGCACTTGGCAGGGACCCGAATTGCGTTTTGACAATACATTTTGACAATACATACCCCTGACGCTGTCTGACTTCTTCTGCCTGACTTCTTTTGCCTGCCAGATTGCTTGCACCATCTTCATCATTGGTCTTGTTGGTGTCTATTTGCCTGTCGCCATGGACGCCTCTCACCAAATTCGACTCCGAAATGATGCTCGTGCTCTGTTTGCAGAGGCTTCCACGGCCGGCATGCGCAATCGACCCCAGCTCTCGTGCACACCTTGCAGACAACGAAAGTAAAGTTGGACCCCCAGGTCATTCGCTTTAGCTGCCGCGTCCACCTTTGTTCTTTGATTGAATCTGGACCGTCACACTGACGCTTCCTGTTGGACAGGCTAAAGTGTGACCGCGCAATGCCTTGTGAGAACTGTGCAAAGAGACGAGCACTCGAGGGTTGCGTATACCCCAGATATGCACCACGGGGCCGCCAGACTCCGGCCAAGGCAAAAGAGCGAATCAGCAGACTGGAAAACCTGTTTCAAGAGCTGTGCCAGAACCACGAGGATGTTCCTAGCTCTAGTCAAGCGACATCCGGGGATCATTCGCTCGCCACCCAAAACCAGAGATCCGTGAGCGGCGGTGACACTTCCCCAAGTGTTCTTGACGCCGATACACCGAACTTAAAGACGCCTCTAAAATGGAAAGATATCCTCGATGATGTGAGTAGCCCCGTGATATGGTCCTCAGGCGGAATTCTTCGCGCGAGCTTCTAAATTGTATTTGGGGGCGCAGATCACGGAAATCAAGGAGTACTTTGAAGGCCACGAGCTCGACTTCCAACAAGACGTTGAGAAACTCCCCACCAGGGTGAACGATCTCCATCCGTTGGATCTCCTTTGCGGGACCCCCCGCGAACAAGATCTTTCTCTTTTGGTTGATTGTCTTCCCGAACGCTTGGTGGTCGATCGGCTGATTGCACATTACTTTGATCTGTCCTATATTTTCAGGCGTATGTCTGCCTCTCTGTTGCGCGAAGGTGGCTGGCTGGCTCTTCTGATTCCACCGAGACTGACCAAGTTTCTCCGCAGCCGTTCTTCATCCCAAGCAATTCCAGCGAGAGGTAACGCACTTGCCCTCCTGCACTGAAAAGTGGACGACACTGACATAATCTCTCTGCGCTTTTTATGTAGTACTCTCGATTTTGGAAATCACCATACACGGTCTCCAAAGTGTGGCTGGGCCTTTTGTTCGCCGTGATTCGCCTCTCTGCCGAGACCCTTCGCAAGGGGTTAAGACAGGCCACGTCTGACATTTGCTTGTCCGAGGAGGTGATCAACATCTTTCGAACATGCGCCCTTCAGTGCCTCGCTATGGAAGATTACGCCGAGGGAAACATCCACGGATTGCAAGGCCTCCTCACACATCTCGAGGCGGAATACATGCGTTCCGTGGATTCGAATGCGAATCTGTGGATTCTGACCGGAACGACGGTCCGCGTGGCGTTGATGAATGGCTTGCACCGGGATCCAAGTCATCATTCTGCCAGCCACTTTTCACCGTTCGAGTCGGAAATGCGTCGCCGTCTGTGGGTGTGCGTCGTCCATTGCGACATTCTACTCTCGTTTCAGATGGGTCTGCCGGCAATGATCCCCGCTGCACAGACAGACACTCGCCTGCCAAAGAATCTCCGTGAGGACGACTTTGACGAGGACACGAAAGAACTCCCGCTGAGCAGGCCGGTCGAGGATGCCACCATCATCTCATTCTACCGCGTCAAGTCGCCTCTAGTCGACGTGTTTGGACGAATTGCGGCGTACCTCCAAACCGTGCATGTCGTCGACAACGATCAGATAACGACGGAGATGAAAATGCTAGATGCGGAGCTCCAGGCCGCATGGAACGGCGTACCGGAGTATTATCGAGTGCGTCCAGTGGGAGAATCACTCATCGACCCGGCCTACATGGTTATGCGGCGATATGCAGTGAGTCAAATCCACCTGACGGCGTTGTGCATCCTGCACCGGAAGGGCTTGGTGCTTGCCCGATCGCACTCAAAATTCACCTCCTCACGCAACGCGTGCATCGACGGAGCCATGGCGCTCCTGGAATATCAAGCTGTCACGTACCGAGAAACCCAGCCGGGTGGCAGACTTTCCGGTCTGCGAAACATGATGATGTCCATCACAAAAAATGATTATCTCTTGGCTGGAATGCTGGTCTGCCTCGACGTCCATCTCAATTGCTCGACGCTGCCGTCCAGCACTTCGAGCACCGATTCCTCCATCTTGGGGAGAGATCGCACTGAGGAGATGTTGAAAGCCCTCGAGACGTCGTATTACATCTGGAAAGAGTACAGCCAAGAGTCAGCAGATGCGCTGAAAGCAAGCGAGGCCCTGGCTGCGATGCTGGAAAAACTCCGCCCAGAATTAGGTATCGCCACAAAATACGGAACATCATCTTCCGATTCCCGGGACCGGGTCCCGTGGCAATCTGGTGACTTTGGTATGATCAAACTGAACTTTTGTTTTATCTTCTTGGTCTTGACTCATGGCTCGTTATATTCTACAGGGTCCACCATAGCATCCGGCGAATCCACGAACGAAGGAACTTCAGCTTATGCGACAGACATCCCTGTGTCGCAAATGTTTGTTGAACCAGATAAAATTAATTGGGTAAGTTCGCAAATTGACTTTCTTCTTTCCAAAGGATCTCAAGTCTAAACTCACACTAGGGCGAACTTGATCGCTATTTCATCAATGATAGCCCGCCGGTAAACAGCTGGATGAATCCTCTAGATGACTGGATGAATCCGGACATGTGGTCAGGATCCGGCACGTGAAGAGCTGTGATGTACAGTACACGACATAGAGCTATATGATGAAACCAAAAAAAAAGAGAATAGGTAGCTTATGGCGTCGGCTACACTTGAGAAGATATTTTTCCCGCTTGGCCACACAGCCATTATGCTCAGCATTGTGTTTGTGTGGATATTCCTAATACGCTTGTGTGTTTTGGAGTCTTCGAACGAATTCTTCTCGCGTCTCCAATTCTTTAACCAACCCTGTAAAATCCTCGTCACCGGCATCAGCCAACTGTTTCCATGCCTTGAAGTTCGATTTTAGATATGTATGGTCTTCGCTGGGCTAGAAAATCAAATTGGAAACAGTCAGCACAAGGTGTCTCATATCAAAATAGGGAGGTCAAGGTATGTTTTCGAACGTAGTGGGACAAGAGTATTGCCATTGGGGGAGGGGAGGTGATTGAGGAGAGCAAGGTACAAAGTGGGACTAAGTAAACAACCATACCCTTGGTACTCGAAAGCCAACCTCGACGCCAGTGGCCAGAGCACCGAGGATGAACACACCACGTAAAGCGCGC
>JANSVK010000244.1:0-39764 GCA_030068005.1 Cladophialophora exuberans | reverse complement strand
GCTGTTAGGCTTTGGTCAGTAATCAAAGACAGTGTCACTGCTGAACGGAGAGTACAACTAACGATGTGTGGTAGAATGCCAGATGTACTCTGTCTCGTTTGATATATGGTCAGTCACAGTAAAGACTCCCTCGACTTGACCTCCACATGAGTTTCTAGATATGATGTCTCGTTTCCATGGACCCTGGATCAAATTTGACCGATATACTGCATCTATTGTGCCCGGTCAATAACCACACGTGGTACTGACAGCGATATCTGTAGATTGTTAAATTTTTGTGTTACTTTACACCTCAAAGAGAGAACTTACAATATGTGCCATTTCTCTCGAACATATCCGGTGATTCCGTTGTCTGATCAACAAGGTCGTTCGTAGCAGTAATTACATTGTAGCTGACCAGGTTAGTATTGAGCTGTGAAGTTGAACTGAGTAAATTACATTGCCTCATGACCAAACTCTGGGCTTTGTACTCACAAAGTCATCAGTCAACGGGGCTATATGCACTGACATGTAGAATGGCGGCCAGAGGGAGCCTTCACCCGGCCACAAAGCGTTGATCGCTGCGAAAACCAGGTAGGCCTTGTCGCCCGACTGGTAGACTGCAGCATCGGCTGGCACATACGGAGTATTTCAAGCTGCTCCAGGCCGGATCAAGAGCCGCACGGCCCACAGGCTGGAAGACCGAAGTGGGAGAAGAAGCCACAGAAACAGGGAGTTCGACATCGGAATCTCGACATGAGTACTTTCCATTTCCATCTTCGGACCTGAGCGTGGCCCTGAGCCTCGCCGCTTCAACCTGAGACGCTTCTGCGTGCTATCTGGCTCTAACTTTAGCACGTTTGCTGGGTATACCAGTACCGAAAACAAATCTCGTGGATCCTGGCTACTGGAGCCTCAGATAATTCCTGCTGTGAACTGACTGATAAAAATATCGACTATCACTGTTCCCGGCCTCGCGCTCTTCTTTCATGCCGAGGCATTTAGCTCCTCTCTACCTGCAATACAAAGACATGTCCTCATCCACGAAAGGCTGGATCAGGATCTTGGTACCCATTCTGGAAAGGCCAATGACGGACTCTCATGTAGTTTTCAGACCCGCGGGAAATTCTTGCTTGCATATATAATTTTGCCTCTACAACCCCGTCCAATGAAAAGTAACAGGCACTTCGATTAAAGTGGTCAGCCTCAAGTCCTCCACCGAAGCTCCAATGGATACACGATATGTGCCAGCTTCTACCGTCCATTCTGCTCGCTTTTCGTTGTAATATGACACGGCGTACCTGTCGAGAGCGAATGTCACTTTGCGGCTTTCTCCCGGCTTCATATCCCGAACCTTCTGAAACCCCTGCAATTCCAAAAGCGGTCGAAATACTGAGCTCGAGAGAGCGGACACATAGAGTTGAACAATCTCGTGGCTGGTGAAACTGCCAATATTCTTAACCGTAAAAGATACTGACACAACTCCCTCAGGGTGCAGTAGGTTTTCACCTTCGAGTAAAAGATTGGTGTACTGGAACTCGGTGTATGACAAGCCGTAGCCAAATGGAAACAAAGTTGGGATATGTCGTGTTGAATAGTGTCTGTAACCCACTAATATACCTTCGGCATACCTCACACGGCCGTTTTCACCTGGGAAGTTGCCATAACTGCTCTAGATTAGCCTCACACATCTATAAAAAAAAAGGACACGACACAACTCACGATGGATTCTGCTCCAGCCGCTGAGGGAAGGTCACAGGGAGTTTGGCACTTGGAGAAACTTTGCCAAAGACAACATCTCCAAGGGCGTTGCCTAATTCGCTCCCTGAAAACCATCCTTGTATCAACGTTGAAGTTTGATTGATCCAAGGCATTTCGAGCGGGGTGCCAGATATATTCACAATTATCGTCCGAGGATTCACCTTCAGTATTTCTTCGACGAGTTGATCTTGCGAGCCAGGTAGTCTAGAGATATGTAAGCGCTAAAGAGAATAATGTTTATCTTTCTTACCTCATATCTTTCCGATCCCAACCTTCACTTTCATGCTCCTGGTCTGTTCCAACGCAACAAATAACCGTATCGGCTAGGGCAGCAGCCTTAAGTGCCTCATTCAGAAGTTTCTCCGGGTCGAAGACTGGGCATACCCCTACTCGTAATATACCACCGCCAACGTCGAAAATACTCCTATCTTGAAGGCTGCTGAGGTTCGTATATTCTGTGATGATCTCGTATTGTCGTCCCGCTTCCAACTTCATCGTAGCGCGAACTTCGATGGTGCCGAGCCCTAGGGATATAAGCTTCCGCTTTTGCCGAGGTTCTTCGTCACCTTTATCACGTACCAAAAAAGTGATTTCCTCTTTCTTGATGTGTCCAATTATCCACCAAAAGTGCTCCATCAATATAAAGCTTTGCCCTTCCCGTTGTGACGATACCGAATTCAAAATCGCCATCCATGGGCGCTTTGTACAGCCCCTTGAAACGGCCATATACTGATGGAAGAGCTGCTTTTGGTAAACTGTCGATAAAAACGAGTCTCCAGGTTAGAGAATGAGTTTCGACAACTTTTTGGGCGGTATCTGGTTCCTGGGTAAAGTCGCGATCATAGAACTCCAGATCAACTCCCGTATTTCCAGGAGATGACTCTGTGGAAAGGATTGGAAGTAATGCGTGCTTATAGCATCCCTGAGCAAATGCAAGCTCGCTAGATGGACTGTACTCTGCCAAAGCGTCTTTGATGCCTTTGTATGGAGAGATATAGTAATAGGGAAATACCGTAGAGCTTCCTCCAGCGCAGAAGAGATCTTCATGGGCATTCGGCCCAATAACTGCCACGCGACCAGGGTCCTGATGAATTGGAAGTAGATTCGATGTGTTCTTAAGTAGGACAATCGATTCTGCTGCTGCCTTTCTGTTTATTGCCCTCACTTTGGGTGTGTCATTCTCCCATTCCAAGGCGTCCTCAGGGACGCCTGATGAGCGAGTTTTCTCGACGAGGTTGAGGATATTTCGCGCGCGTTGTTGGAGGACTGGCGCCTCAAGCTTACCTGAATGTAAAGCTCTCATAACCAACTTACCTCGCCATTCGGTTTGACCTGGCATTTCAAGATCTAAACCGGCGATTAAGGCTGCACTGGTCGAATAGGTGGCGAACCAATCGGAGCTATTATTTTAGTCACGATCAAAGGAAAAGATAGCCTCGATCAGAGTAAACGTACATAATAGCTCCATCCCAGCCCCATTCTCGTCTGAGAATCTGTTCAAGCAGCTGAGGGTTTTCAGTGACATGTTGGCCGTTCAGGCGATTGTATGAAGCCATTATAGCCCAGGGCTGAGCATTCTTCACAGCTATTTGGAAGGGTTTGAGATATATCTCTCTCAAGGCCCTATAGCGCGTTCAGTACGCTGCCGTAAAAAGACTGGGGACTAATAGTGGTGTCCTGACCTTTGCTCGATAATAACATTGATCTTGGTACGGTGGGTCTCTTGGTCATTGCACACAAAGTGCTTTAATGTCGACCCAATGCCTTCATGTTGGATACCATTAATGAAGCTGGCGGCAAGATGACCACTCAGCATTGGATCCTCTGCGTAGGATTCAAAATTTCTTCCGCAGAGAGGAGAGCGTTGAATGTTGATAGTGGGGCCTAGTAATGCACTGTAATGCAGTATTAAATTAGCACGAGCGCCGCGAAACACTGGTTCAATTTCGTACTGGGCACCCTGGGACTTCGCTTGACCCGCGAACTGGGCACCAAGCTCTTTGAGGAGATTGACATCCCAAGTTGAACCCAGCGCGATCGGACAGGGGAAACAAGTCGATGGAGTAGCTTGAAAGGTGCGGCGCCTAGTTCGGTCGTTAAAAGATCCTCTCCCTTTTTGAAAAGCTTTCGGTCCGGTATTTACCCTCGTATCCCGCTTGGGCCATCCGAAAGCTATTTAAACACGTTCCTCTCAGCAAACGGATTTCGGATGGTAACAAAGGATACTCTACTCACCCGAATGGAGGGAATGCCTTTTTGTGGAATGGATGCTGTATGCCATCTGTAAAATGTTAAGCTTGAAGCAATCACTGGAGTCCTGTGGTGTTCCTACGCATCTTTCCCAGAGAGCAGCGAGATCGTTTCGGGCAGAGTCAAATGCTGGAGAATTGACTCCAACCGTTGGTTAGGGTCACCCATTGCGACACACGTGTAATCTTGATTAGTAGCCACCAAGAAGTTCTGTCCTCAATCCAAATTGTGTCGAAGTGGTGTCCTCGCATTTATGATCATGTCGAGAAGTGGCAGTTTTGAGGTCGGTGTTTTGAGGCTCAATCACGGGGCCTTTAGGAAGAGGACCGGTTCATCAATAGGCTCCTTTCCGAAGATGTGCCCATAAGAGTGCGTGTCGAAGGTATCATCTTACTGTGGTATCGACCTGGAAAGTTGTTTGCATGTTCTTGATGGAAGAAGTGCTTGAACCTTTGGTTAGTGGAGTCTAGACCACAGAGAGAAAGGAGTTGCGGGCACGCCGCCACAACAGCCGGAATCGGTTCACTCAACCCGGGGTTGCAACCTTTCACGTAGCTTCGATACAAATGGCTCGACTGCAACCCTAAATTCGAGATTCCTATGGAACCTCGTTGAGAAGCTGAGTCTCCAGAACTCGCTAAAGCAAATGGACAGGTATTCAATCCCGGGGATTGAATGATCACAGATGCGAGGTTTCAATCCAGTAGGTGGACGAGTTTGGGATGAGGCTGGGTATTGTTAAATTGATTATATTCGAAGTTCTGTTTCTTGTAGTACCTTCTGGCCGTCTACATGTTTACATACCTCTTCCAACACTGCAAAGGGAGGATGGGTCATATATACCTCGCTCGCTCGGTGATTTCGACGTCGCTGCAGAGCGAATAGCTAAGAAAAGGAGTAAATAGCCAACAGATTAAATGAAGAGGCATGAAGGCAAAGTAAGGGGGTTTTGAAGCTATAAAGCGCTGACTTTGACAGGTGGCGATGGCAGGTCCATAGTGTTGGTGGTCTCGGCCTGCGAAAGTCGCTTCGCGTCCAACATCGGGTTGAGATCTGAATGAATATTCTGTTCCTCTCGTCCTTTGTGCACGAGCCAAGTAAACTTCGCCTCAGTCTTAATTGCAAGTTTTAAACACAATGGAGTTCCTATCCCGGCATGATGGCATCCTCGAGAATGACAATAATCAAAGGCACAAAGTCTCACCTCGCAATCGTCACCAATGGCCTGGATCGATACATCAACTTCGCCAAGTCTACCAGGCAAGGACGGCAGATGATACTGGCTACCATTGTGGTCGAAGACTATCTTCCTCTTGACTCGATGTCCACAATGAGAGCTTTGAACATCAGTGCTTCAGTCAGCGCAGACAACTTCAACACTTTCAACCCGGTCCCAAATGTTCCATCCAGCCTAACGTTCTCCATTCCTACGGGAGCCAGTCAGGAGGGTAAAAATTTTGATCATGATACCCCTTTGCTTCAACAGCGAGTCGTGTCTGACGCTGGACTTACCTTTTGGTTATTCGAAGTCCCTATCTCGGCAGTTGTAGGATGCGGTAATTCCGGTAACTACGTCAGCCAGATAAACAAACTTGTGCCTTAAACTCCACGGGTTGAGAGCGGTCCTACAGAATTGATCCATATGACAATAATTTTACGGAAATGAGGATGCAATATTCCTTGTTTAGGAGAGATACCAAGCAGCTCATTCAATGTACGTCTGATACAACCCTATTGCGTGCTTGACGGCGATTAAGCGCAGTGGAGTTTCGTGAAACAATGTTGCATTTCATTACGGTTCTCTACAAGGCAGATTTCGACACAGAGTCTATAATCAACCAGCGCCCAGGTCCAGAATCCGGCATCTGCAATGTCACCCTCACCTCTTTGTTACCGCCAGGTGGTATCTCTATGTCCAAATGTGCTTCGCCAAGTCGTTACGGATTTCGCTCTCGAGAAGTATCCGTCTTGATTGACGAATGAGAGGCAACCGGTTCGGGGACCAAATCCGGCGTGTATTGACCGACTGGTCTCTTCACACGACAAAACCTCCATGCGACACTCGCTGCTTAATTTTTCCTCTTCTCTCTACTACCCCATGGGGAATATCTATGAGGGCGGAGACGCTATCAGCTGGTTTTAATCAAACACAATCCCTACCGTCTTACTCTTGGCTAAAGGACCGCCGATTTGCCAAAGACCTACCACAACCCTTATCGTCGAGATAAAAAAGATCTCTTTCAGCATGGCAACTCCAACAGATAAGATCGTTACTTCTGTTGCGGAACATGACGAAGAAACGCAGCAACCCCTCAAGAACAACAAGCTTGTTGATGATGCCCATCGCTTCATTCAGGAGAACAGTGAGATCGAATGGACAGAGGAAGAAGAGAGGAAACTCCTATGGAAAATCGACATACGCATCATCGTCCTGGTAAGCTATGGGTCGATCTTCTACTCGCATACGGCGGGGAGCTAATTGTGTATATAGTTATTGCTTGCCAACATCTCGATGGCCTGTGATAGCGGCGCTTATGGAATTGCGGCCATATTCGGCTTGATTCAAGATCTGAAGCTCTACACTGTCGTCAGCACCAATCCGGTGATCCTCGATCTGACCAAGTACTCTTGGACAAACTCTATTCTTACTTTTGGAAATGTTATTGTGGGTTCTTTACCCGATTCCCTACTTCTGAGGCCGTTCAAAAACTTATCGCCTATTCTTTAGAGCCAGTATCCTCTCCTCCTCCTTGCTCAGAGGCTTCCGGTTGGGAAGTATATGACCGGAATCATTTTTTACTCTGGAGCTCTCGCTCTTCTCTTTCTTACGTTACATAACTTTGCGGGAACCATGGCTCTAAAGTGAGCCACTATCTTCAGGTGGAAGTGCTGTGTGACTAATGCAGGTAGATTCTTCTATGGTTTCCAGGGCGTCAATCTCCCGGTCTGTATTTTACTCAGTTCTATGTGGTGAGTTTCGTTCTAGTCCAGGAGTTTGTGTATCATCTAACTTAGCCGTGATAGGTGGAAGACAGAGGAGCAGCCTCTTCGCATAGGGCTCTGGATGACCGGTGCCTCGGTTGGAGCTATCGTTGGACAGGCACTTGATTATGCTGCGGCCTCAATTAAGGGAGAATTTGAGAAGAGACCTTGGAAGTGGATCTATCTGGTAGTTGGTTCCATCACCGTCGGCTACTCTGTCTTCTTTGCCATCTTCTTCCCCGACTCTCCGATGACGGCTCGCTTCCTAACAGAACGAGAGCGGAATATCGCTGTGAGGCGCTTGCAAAAAAATCAGACGGGAATTCAAACTCGAAAGTTCAAACGCGCTCAAGTGCTGGCAGCATGTACCGATCCCCAACTATGGCTTATATGCGTGACAGGGTTCGCTTTTTCTTTTGCCACAGCTGGACTTGGGAGGTAAGCTATTATTTTTTCTTCTTGCTTTCACTTGCATACTAATTTAATTAGTTTTGGACCACTAGTTCTCACGAGTTTTGGCTTTTCTAACTTTAAAACTATCCAACTCTATATGCCATGCTCTGGTGTTGTTATCATCATCATGATAATCTCTGGGTAAGATTATTCAGTTCAACATCTCCCCACCTTATGGTACATTAAGTACATATTCTGACTCGGGCTTGTACTACACAATAGGCTGTTGGCGAGCAAGTACAAGAAGTCGCGTATTATAATCGCGATGGGGTTTATTGTACCTACCATCGTTGCATATGCTCTCCTCTGGAAATTACCGAGACATAATAAAGGAGCCCTCTTGGCGGCGCTCTACCTTGTAAGTGTCTTCTCCTTGTGGATGGTTAACTTGATATTAGTGAACCCATAGATTGACCTGCTTGCTCCTGATTCCAGACCGTTGTCTTCTATGGCTCTCTGATCCAGACTTTTGGCCTCCTGGCATCCAACATCGCTGGCTACACTAAGAAAACGACGGGGAACGCCATGGTCTTCATCGTCTCGCAAATCGGAGGAATTGCTGGCCCATTTGTATTCAAAGGTAGCGAAGCGGCCGAAGGCTACCCAACCGGAATGATCATCCTCATGACGTCCATGGTTGCCGCTGAGATCGCGCTGGTTGCACTCCTGTAAGGATGTTCCTAATCGTGTGATATTTTCCAGATTTGGCTGACCCGCTGCGCAGATTATACTACAAGAACTTTAATCGTCGTCGTGACCTCGCCCTCAACGAGCCAGGCGCCGTCGACGCTCTGCATTCAACATTGACCGAAGAACAGGCTGCGTTTCTCGATCTTACAGATCATGAAAACCCCTACTTTCGCTACACCTATTAAGTATGGTATTCCTTTCAGATCCCGATAGGAATAAAGCAAGGGATGCAGGATCAGAGGGTCGAACAGGAAGCCAGACTGTGTACATACTACATACTTGGTGTAAGTTTGAGAGAGAGGGACAGAGTGGTTGTGTGCGAGAGTGTGAGTGCGTATGGGAGATATCGAAAAACTGTCGCTAGTCAATGCATTTTTCTCGAAGAACTCATCTGAACGGCGCCCCCAAACAAATAGACCAGCTGTTGTTGAACATTACTGCGCTCCGCAGGCGTACAGTTGCGCATACCTCGTGGAGACTGAAACAGGAGAAAATAGAGCTTGAGGATTCCCTTCACTTGGTTTTAGCCATGGACTGGAGATCTATTGTTCTGCTATGTAGCTCGGTTGCGGCTACAACACTCTCAATGCGTTCCATCACGTCCATCCCTGCAAGGATCTAAATCTCTCCGTCCTCGGGAAGCCCTTCTTACTTGTCCTTCAGAACACAGTTGATGACAAACTCACAAGCCGGCTGAATATATCTCAAGTGTATCGCGTCGCCGATCTTGGACATGCCTTCAAAGCCGTGCGACTTTTCAGGCGCCACGAGCACACCAGAGGGAATGTTGTGCTGGCGCAATTTATCGTGGAACAAAGTCAGTTGCGTCACGTCGAATGCTTCGTCGGAGTCACCGATTATTTGGAAAGTTGGAGGCCAGTCACTAAGATCGCCGAAGAATGCACCTAAACTCAAATGTCAGTATGTTGAGGCTTTCTCTATACTTGACAAAAGGGAGGGAAACGGGCGCTTAGATTCAACGTACTAATAAATTGAACTTTGTCTTCAGGAGCGCTACCTTTCGTTGGCAACTTCCCATCAGGGAGGCCCAGGACGAGGAAGTCGGGAATGACTTCGTTTAAGAAGATGGAGAGAGCAAGCAAAGAACGAGGCTCCGAGAAGGCCTCTATGGTGAGGGTTGGTATTGTATTAGTTCGCGGCGTGGGGAACATGGCTGACTTGATGAAATCTGGGGTTGGTTCTAGGGGAGCTCGACCAACAACTTCGGTGAGTTTGCCGCCTCCCATAGGGCGGCCCAGCCTGCGGGCCAGGTAGAGATTTGTAGGTCCAGCCAGAAGAAGGAGAGCTTGGGGCTTCTTTTTCCAGATCTTAGGCTGTTTTAAGTCCATTAGTATATGGGCCTTGGTTATGAAGACAGAGAGCAAAGAGAATTAAAGATGCGGTGAAGAGAACTTACAGTCAAAGAGGCCAGGTGAGAGCCAGCAGAGCCCCCTAGGACAACAATAGCATCGGTGTCCACTGTCACATTTACACCCCGGTCTTGTAAGCAAGACTGAAGCTTCTCACGAATCCAAATCTCGGCGAAAGCCACATCATCAAGCTGTCCCGTAATGAAATCGACTTCAGGAAGGAGGCGGTAATCAATCGCAACGAATGCAAATCCCTTGGTGAGAAATTCGTGGATAATCGGCTTGGGACAGTCGTTGCGGATACCGGCCATCCAGCCACCTCCGTGAATGAAAAGCGCAATGGGTCGCTTAGCCGGCTGGGCGTGGGAGTCGCCATTAGCCAGCGTTTCCCGCACCTGGACATCTACTTCGATCTTGATGCCATCTATCTCTCTGTAGACGAACGTGTGGACCTCAGGCCAGTCGAAAGAATTGTTCCAGTCGTTGACATCTCTTAGTGCAGCTTTAAAGGCAACGTTGACGTCTTCCACGTTGCTAACTTCAACTTTCGCCATGTTGTTGTGCCTTGGGTTATCGGTGATTGAGAATCGAAACACACTTAGGACTAACTCACATAGTCAACAGGCTGTTAAAAATGTTTGTATAATGCCACGTGTTCGTCTTTTCCCAGCGTTGTTGTAACCGTGATTCTTGAACCGGGGGATGGGTGACATTGACGAACCGGAGCGCATGCTCGGAACCGGCTCGGTCAGGACCGAAGTACTGCTACAGGGTCTATCGACCACGGGCGAGGGGGCCAGCCGGGTGCCACAGCATCTGTTCAAGAGGATAGGAGGCCGTAGGTACATGAACAGCACGCGTAGCAGTTGGCGGGAAGAAAGGAGCAAGAGTGGGTGGCAGTTACTGTGGTGGATACTGGGAGCTTCTTGCATAAGAAGCGAGCAGTGCCATGAGAGGATAGCCAATGCCGGAGCCCGATCGCGCTTATTTTCGAGATCGCCGTAGTCATTGTAAGGGCTTTTGAGGCACGAAGGCAGCCTGATACAGAACACAGTCACCAGAGGCGAGGAGGAGATAACCTCGTAGTTGAAACGCGGTGGTGAAATCGGTAAAAAATCTTTCACGACGTGAAGAGTTGACCGGCGAGCGACGGGGCAATCTTTTGGGGGTACACGATCTAGAAATGCGTTCGACAAAAGCTCGGAAGGCCGGCCAAGTACGCCCAGAAATGAATAAATCCATTGTCTAGATGTGAGCGTAAATTATCGCGGAGAGTCAGTCAAACCTGGGGCATTACATGACCTCAACAGTCATATTAGCTAGCTCCCATGTCAATAAGACCTTGGTTTGTGGGAAGCTAACGAACATGTGAGGATTGATAGCTTGGATATCCAGTCAAAACGGCTTGGACAGCTGCAGGGTGCTGGAGTCTTTGCAGGAGTGGAAGAAGCTGACCGATCAAAATGCGCGCCAAGGCTATACTTTCCTGTAAGAGCATGTGTTGCGAGAGTGTCGGGATCGATATTCGTGGAGTGCTGAGCCGCACGCAAGACTTGTGGTTCATTAGTAGTATGATAAACATACGCCGCTTAAGCCCCGTATTTTGGCGAGGTAAAGGTGTGGGTCGAAGACGAAAGCGGGACTGGAGGAGAGGCTTTCGCAGGTGTTGTCACGAAGTGCGGGTCGAAGCTTCGGATTCATGCTTTGCGGGGAGCACTACTGTGGCGCAGCCATGTAGCAGTGTAATCGTGGATTCATTTTTTATGGGTTCCACTCTAGCTTTCTTTTACTTCGCTCTTGCTAGGAGACTGAATAATTCATCGAGTGACTCCTTGTTCTCGAGATCTTGAACAAACGACCAGACACTCCCCACGGTATTCTCGTCCATTGCGACTCCTGCCAGAGTTCGGAATTTCTTTTCAATGTCACTAGGGTGAGGTGGGTTCTCTTTTGTGCCCCTTCTGTGAAGCTCTGTTCTTCTGAACGTTCGTCCGCTTTTTGTTTTAACAGAGATGGAAGATCCATGACGGAATGAACGACCCATTGCATCGATTTCGGGGTCAATGTGAGCTTGCATTCGAGCAATCAAACCAAGCACCCGCTCATCTTTCAACCGGCTTTCGCTGAACTGATGAATTCCGGCAGCACCATCTATCGCAACCACAGCCAGGGAGTAGAATAGGTTCATCTGGGCGGAGGTCACACCCTCGGGCCTGTATGTCCAGGCACAGTGGCGGTATGTGACCTTGCCGCAGCCAACGTCGATGCTTTCGATGTCGTCGGCGTTGAAATTTTTATCGCGCATAATTGCAAGCAAACCGTCAAGAGCCGTGTGTATACTGGCGACTGTAGCAAATGGCTTGTAGGCAACGTTTAGGGTCTGCCACTGTTCTCCAAGACCCGCAAGTAAATGTTCTGTAGCCGGCGTGTTGCTGAAGGTTTGCAGGAAGCCACCAAAAGATGCTTCGAGAACATTGTGAATGCCGGTGAAGCCTTTGCGAGCTAGCAGGGCTCCGTAGACGCCATTTTGCGCTGATACCCCTGCATGCATGCGTTTGACCATGGCTCCTTCTTGGGCAGCCATCAATCCTGAGGCAAACGAGCCAGCGACGCCCATCGCTTGCTGCGTCTTCTCCGCGTCCAGCCCAATGATTTTGGTTGCAGCTGCGGCTGCTGCGAAAACACCTGTACTGCCTTGTGGATGGTGTCCACGATAGAATAATCCAGAGCCCGCTGCCATGCCGACTCTGCACCCGACCTCGTAGGCAGCAACAGTAGAGGTGATAAAATCGCGCCCGCTGCAGGTACCCTCGGTCTCAGCGAGTGCCAGTACGACTGGGATTATGATTGAGCCAGGATGAATTCCTCCGTCAGGGTGAATCTCGTCAAATTCGAAAGCATGACCGCCAGTTGCGTTGGCTAGAGCTGCTAGTGGAGCAGATGTCTTGCTGTTCGTACCAAATATCGCTGAACGGGGCGTGGCGCCTGCCTCCATTGCCATTTCTGCGACCATCTTTCCCCACTTTGTCTGATTCCCGAAGATGATGACGCCCAAGTTGTCCAAGATGAGTTCTTTCACGTAAGTGACGACATGTGTGGGAATTTTTTCATAAGAGAGTGTCGATACAAAGGCCGCGAGGTCGGGTGTAGCTCCTGGTAAGAGGTCGGGAGCGTCAAGCTCAAGGACAGAGTGCACCATGTTCCTGAGCCTTGCTGGCGACGTCGACGTCCTCACCGATAGGACCTGAACACAATCACCAGCCAAATAGTTTAGTAGGCATTCTCTCGCGTGATAGCTAATTCCCGACAGCTTCGAACTTTATACCTTGCAGCATAACAGGAAGCTTTACTTCAATGCTACTCAAGCAATGTCCGGTCGAACGGGCTTGAATGCCAGGTCTCAAGCCGGCCCGGTGCCGGCTTTCACATCCTTACCCAAGTTTAATTGGAGTTTGTATTGAAGTCATGGCTTGGGGCTCTTAGCCGATCCGGAGTTCGTGGTCAGTATCGGAGTTGAAGCAATCTTTGGTATTCGAAGCCAGCGACCCGATCCTCCCCAGACCGTAACCCCATGTGATTCTGACCTTCGAGACTCCTTCCCCGTCTACCCCAGCTTATGAACAGCCACTCATGGAGGGAATGAGGTCCGACCATCGGAAAACCAATGGCTTTATTTTCGGATGTGTACAGCGGCCTGTGGATGTAGCATTCGTGCTCTAACGCGGGTTTTGTCCTAGATCAAAGGCAGCGCGGGTGTTAACGGATTAACGTTTAGGGAAGCTAGTAGTAGCATACATCCTGTGTAAGAATCGAATAAATGTGTGCCGTATAATATGAGACCAAGAAGAGATCTTTGTGTCCAAAATACTCTGAACAAGGACGGGGAAAGGTCCTGAGCAATGTTGACGAATACTCACTTCAGATACATGCCGTCAAAATTGGTATACCACCTAAGCGCCAGGCTGACCGGTTCGATTGAGTATCATAAGTGCAAAGCTCCAATTGGCTGGGCGGACGTCCCTCTCTCCGCTACCGCTCCGCGATCGGGTTAGAAATGTCTTTTCCTATGGGTTTCAATTCGAGCAAATAATGAAGGGTGTCTATGAGTAGTATGAGTCCACCTTGTCATGGATAATCCCTCACGAATGGCATCACAGCACGCAAAGACAAGTTCAATCAGCGCAGTTTACAGCGAGATATGTAGCTGCGTACCAAGATAAGAAAACCCAGCCACCCAAAACTGCTGTCTCGGGTGAGAATGCGGGAGCACGTGAGAGAAGGCTCTCCATATCACGTGACCCAGAATAGATCTCGGCCCATGTTAGCGATCTTAGCGAGCGCTGGCTGTTTTGTAGGCTGATCGTGGGTTCCGCCTCGTTCGGGTGAAAATGAACCTACGGCATTTTTCAACCTTCTGAGGTCAACATGTACTATACCGCGGGTATTCAGCCCGTATGCCCGTCCATCTCCGTCGTCAGCGACCTGTTATATCACGACCAGCCATGGATTTTGACACTTTCCGATGGCCTGGAACAGAGGACGACTCGACATGGCTGCTAGGTACTCGATATCGATATGGGATGGCCTCGGGAGATCAAATGGGAAACCGCTTCACCGCTCGTCATCTTAAACCGTTGAAGAAGACAAGTCGTCCGATTGAAGACTATCCAACCTGCTGGTATTGATGCACCTCAGAGCTCAAGAGACAACTTTTGTGATGACTCCTCTCTACCATTGACGGAGATCCGTCTGGCAAGTGAAGACAATTCTGACCACAAAAGCGCGAAGAGTCGTCCTACGCTTTTAGCACTGGTGCTGGCGCACTGGGCCATAATCGCTCATACCTTGCGTAGATCAAGGCTATCTTCAACAGGTATCCGAATCTTGTCATCGAGACTTGTTCTATTGGTGCTCAACGTCTGGACGGCGCTATGCTCGCAGCCCACCCAATCCAATCGACCTCCGATCAGTAAGATCCCATTCGCTCCGCCGCTGTGTCTGCTGCGATTGGTACTACAGTTACTCCGGAGCAGAGTGCCTCCTGGGCCTATCCACAGCCTTGGTGGACTGACGAGGTCAATGTCTTCACGGTGGTGAAATCTCTGATGGGACGGGTTCATTCGTCTGGTGCAGTGCATAAACTTGATGAGCGGCAGTTGAAGCTGGTGAAGGAGGGCATTGATGTGTATAAATCCATGCATGGAGAGCTTAATCTCAGTACTTCATTCTGACCGTTCGGCCTGCCGGCCTGGTATGATGGCTAGCTGGCCTATGGGTTGACGGGAGAGCGGGTTCCTTATGTCGCCGTTTGGAGGAGGGGTGGGTCGAGACGGTGCTCCTTACCCGTTGGCAAGTCTGGGGTCGACAAGGTGGAGGTATTATATCCCGTTGGAAAGGATTTCGGAGTCGAGGCGACTTAGAATGGAGAGAAGAAAGCTTTGGATGTCACATTGTCGGATGGGTTTGTGCGAGGTTATTGAAGCTCAAAGATGAAAACATGGGAGGTTAGATCCTAGAGAGTGAGCTGTGGACCGCATTTGCACTTGTGCAGAAGACTCCATGAGCTACAAAATATCGTGACCTGGCAAAAAAGGAAGCATAGTTGAGCAAATGCTCACTATCCACTCTTGGGCCAACAGGTGCGATGCATCTGTCTACCTCACGTCGATCAAGGCTTGATTCTATGAGGGCCTGCTGGGCGAAACCCGTAACTAACTTTCCCGAAGATGGTTTCTAGCCTCGATATCACACGTCCCAAACTCTCAATCTGACTCCCGATGCGTATTCTTTTCAGAAGAACTATTAAGCATCCTGGAACACGTCAACGCCCCACTGCACAGGGTCATTGTACCGAGCTCGTTTTTCCATATTGTTCAACTTTTCAAATGCGGGGTGTGGGAGTTCGGAAACTATAACGGTGCCAAAGCATTGTGAATAAGGGTGTTTTCAAGCGAACGCCCCATCAGTCTTGCTGTTGGGAGATGCTGGTGAACGTACCTTTCAAGTTCGAAATTATCCTGTCTGGCGTTACGCTCTTGGGAAGCACGACAGTGTTACGCTGGATCGCCCAGGCGATTAAAGTCTGCGCAGGTGTCATTCCTAGCTCCTTCGCTACTCTCAGTACTTGGTCGTCATCGAGAACTCTATATCAAATTGAGAGGATAAGGTTAGCTCTCAACTAGTTCAATTTAAGAGAGAAATGCGCGAGGCCTGTGCGAGTGCAAGTACGTACCGTGGCTTGTCCCATTCATTATTTCCAAGCGGACTGTAGGCTTGCACGAGGATGTTCTTTTGTTCGAGGTAGCTGACCAGTTCTGGTTGCTGCAGCCAGGGATGGGCTTCGATTTGATTAACAGCAGGTGTAATTTTCGCGCTGTTTCCCAAGAAACGACCATATCAGCATGGATTTATTACCACCATTTTCTCCAGCATTTAAGAATAAGAGAGAGAGAGAGAGAGAGAGAGAGAGAGAGAGAGAGAGAGAAAGACCGGCGGCAAAGAGCCCTCTTACTTTTCCAAAATGCTTTCGACAAGTTCCTTTCGAAAATTGCTCAGTCCAATGCTTCTCACCTTTCTCTTCTCCACCATCTTTTCGAGCTCTCGCCACGTATCCTGGAGATTCACGCCATCGTCCAAAAGATATTGTCCCGACTTTTCATCCTGGGGGAACAAGCTATCCGCCCCGACGAACTTGAAATTCACAGGCCAGTGAATCAGATACAAATCCAAGTAATCCGTCTGTAAATCCGCTAACGTCTTGTCCAGCGCGGCCTCGACATTTTCAGGACGATGGACATGATTCCATAGCTTTGAGGTGATGAAGATCTCCGAGCGTGGAATCTTGGAATTGACGATCGCGTTGCCGACTTCTTGCTCGTTGGCGTAGACTGCTGCGGCGTCGATGTGGCGGTATCCGGCTTTCAAGGCGACTTCAACCGCTTGCTCGACTTCCTGAGGCTTTGATTGCTAAACATGTGGCCACAAGGGAGAAACCTCAGTTATTTCATTCCGAATACGAAGAAAATCCAGGTCCTGTAGAGTCTGTCCTTACCCATGTACCTAGGCCAATAGCCGGTATTTCGTGGCCAGAGTTGAGCTTGAATTTCTTCTGTGCAAATGCCATTTTTTTCTTCCCGGTCCTTGTGATACAATGCTTTGATAGCTCAATTCGTGGGGTCCGTGGGATGAATGATGAATCGGTGAAATCAGAGGGCTCTAATCAATCAAAACTTTCGTGTTCTATACTCAAGGGCTTGGGAAAGAGGATGTTTGCCTTCTCTTTCAGGACTACCCACTGATTAGGTCCCAGAGCACATGAGAAAAACAGCCAGCCGAGCAAACAGCGGAGGCGTGGTATTGAGTAATTCCTGCCTTGGTAAAGATTGAACTCTCCCGGAACCCATCTTGAATGCAACTCTGTACCTCGCTGGCTCCCTGCCGATGGACCTTAATGTTGCTAGAGAGTGAGAAACCATGAGCATAGGAAAGGCTCCATCATTTGGCGGGCAGTACAAGCGCTGAGTGCTGCCCTCTACCCGGTATTTCAGGCTTCCGTCGGTATTTTGGTGATTGGCTCCAGAATGCTCACCACCGAGCCGCGGTGGGGCATCCTAACGGAGGCGAAATCGATTTAACCGCAGGGACAAGGTAGACAATTGTACCCGATTGGATCTTTTCGGGCTTACAAGGCATGCCGATATTTGAGTCCTGGGGTTCGACCAGGACTTTCCTCATGGAGAGCTAGAAGTGTCATACGCAAAAGGTAAGCTGTAGAATGAATATGCAGTGGCGAATTGTTGCATGTTATCTGATGGGGAAGTCTAAAACGGGCCCTGGAAGGATTATGCCACTAGCAGACTAGTAATCGAGGCAGGGAGCTTCTGACAGTCACGGGCTCCATTCGCGAGGACACTGTCGCGTGTTTGATCGATCTATTCGCAGGGGATAGGTGCCTCTACTCGACTTCACTTCAGATCGTAGCTGACGCAAGACACCGCTTGGATAAGGCTGTCAAAACACGATTTTACTAGTGATATATAGTCAAGATAGAGTCGAGGTAAGCTTGGATCTCAAATTATGTAACGTGTGTTGGTGCTGGAGCCAACCAGAAGAGCATCGTGCTACATATTTCTCTAAGTGGCTCAATTTGTTATGGTATGCTCGATGGAACAAATGGATATGCCACAGTTCGGCGCGTTTTACAGAGCCAGGCCCCTTGCACCTTTGGTCCATCGGTATAAAGAGAGTGCCCTCCGTCGACCTTTGCTTTCCTCTACATTCGTGGCACCGGCACTTCTTACGCTATAAAGTGTCGACCGGAGGACTTTACGGAAGCGTTTCTGGGAGCATGGGTTGTTAGTACAAACACTTCCTACTGATGTTCTTGCCACGCGGGAAAAATCCTTACCTGAAACTCTGTACTCAGCGTCACAACGCACACTTCATGAGCCCGAATAATGGTCTCACAAGCCTTCTCAACCGACTCATTAGGACCAAGTTGTGGCATACGATCCGCGAAGAGCAGAAGGATGAAGCTTCCGTGCAATAGATAGATGCCAAACAGATATGGCATGAAAGTTAACTCAGGGTCACAACGCAATATTTGCGAAACAGCCTCTGAAGCAGATATAGCGTGAGAAGCACATTTCATGAATGGCACAGACGTTATCCAGCCATCGTCGTTCTCCAGCATAGAGACAGCATCCCATTTGCCGTATAGGAGGACATGGAGGACATGCAAAATGAACGTTCCATATGCGGTTACTAGCTGCGCCTGGGCTCGACCTCTTGGTCTACGCGAGATTGCTGCATCGAAAGGTTGGCTCATGGGAGTCTCTTGGTGCTCAGAGCTGGGTGACAGAAGTGCACTTGCTGGGATGGCGTCGTCGAGGCCTTCCGTCTCAAACCGGCCTTTAACTTCGCTGATACTTTTCGCACAATTCTTTAGGGACGCCTCAATTAAGCTGACATATTCACTATCGTCAAGGGTTCCAAACCGTGGATGTAGCCTTTGGTGGTGAACTCGAATGACGTCCCCAAGAATGGTCATCAACGGCAGGAACCACTCGAAAAGACCAGTCCCAGTGACCGAGGTTGGAGGGCCGTAGCTGCGCAAAAAGATGAGCTCGGAGGGTGCGCTCTCTAGTGAATTCCAAACAGCTTCAGGCAGCGGTGTGTACACTTCGCATTGCTCATCCCCAATGCAAATCGTTGAGTTGTAGGACAGCGCCAGATGACGATCGAGGCAGAAGAGAAGCCAGAAAACGCGACGGCATTCTTCTTGTGCCTCGACGGCCTCCAGAGATTGATCTTCGGTCTTGGTTGCCCGACACATGCACGACGCTGTCACACAAGTGGCGCCAGAGCCGTCGCACTTCATATCTCTGCGATTCAACCCCATCTTATACATCAGCCGTACGGCTTTGTCCCACCAGGGTTGGGAATCGCTCTTGAAGTCGCCGCCCGAAACAACGATACATATCAAGACAAAGGTGAGCACGTCGTCAATGGTCTGAGTTGGAGGGTCATTCTCGAAGCCGGTCGGACTCTTGGCACCACCCGCCGCTCTTGCCTGATGAACACATGAGCTGCTCTCGGCGAGGCGTCCATCTGGAAGTCGTTCCCAGTAGTCGTGATCCCGCTTTTTGACGAGGCGCATGCATAGTTTTCTCAGTGCTTCGCAGACTCGCGTACGCTCGCCAGGAAGCAGAAGAATGGGAATTTCTGCTGTCTGTGCGCTGACCCAAAGCATGGCACACAGAAGTGCCGGGCTTGTATGCCGAGGTCGCGTGAGATGTAACAATGACCGTTTACGGAGGACATGAGTCAAAACATATGGTGAGGCAGATCGAAACAGAGAGCTGCCAGGCTGGGCAAAGTAGAAGTTCAGCAATTCACAGGTTTCATCAACGTTGATTATGTCGTCAAGCAGAGGTATAATCGGCTCGAGGCACTTATACGGGCGCGGTATCTGTGACTCGATTGGCGGTAGTCGGAAATGGGGTACTCCATCTCCTGGAGCGTTAGTCAGTGGTGTTTGTCTGAAGGCATCACGGTCGGCTCTCGAATCAAGTGTGGGACTGCTGACTTGGAGGGCAGTAAAGCTGTTGTCATTGGGTACCGTTGAGAGAAGAGCCGGGTGGTATCCAGGTACGCGAGCCGGAGTTTCAGAACGGTGTCCTTCCAAGGGATCATAGTATTCACGAGCAGAAGACTGTTCATCTCGAATCACATTCTCGTCTTGACCGGTGCTTTCATTGACTCCCTGAGAAAGGTCTGGAACCGATGGACTCCCGGTCATAGATCTGCGAGTTGTTGCTTCGTTTGATAACAGGGCACTGTCGACATCAGCGCTGACAGGTAGCTTGCGTGCGATAGGCTTTCGACCTCGCCTCCTGTGTTCTCGCTTGTATTGGCACGCATATCCGTATTCTTGACAACGCCGACAGGGAAAATGCCCATCACATCGGGCTCTGGAAGTACTGCACTTGTCACATGCTCTTCGCGTCCGCTTCCGCTGTTGAGCCTCCGACGAAGGCCCAGGCGTCATCCATGGCTGTGGAGAAGCCTCCATACCTTTCAACATTCGTCAACAGAATATTTCAATCGAAGGATATTATGCGAAGGAGTCTGGCTTTTGACCCTTCGGAAGACGGAAGTCGAATCCCTCGGCTGACTTGCTGATGGGCCTTTCGGGACATTTTTCACGCCATGGCGTTCTATTTAGCCGACGACGATTTCTTTTGCCTTGTTTCATCCCTCCACATTCCCCGGAGAAAGGCACCGTGTATGTAGTACGGGTACGAGCAGCCCAAACGACACAACCTGAGTTGATCAAGGGTCTGATTGAGCTCCCCGCAATCTCGCCGTGTGGAGCTGAGGGGGATGGAGTTTACCCAAACGGGTGGCGACATGTGCAGCCATGGTCGGCGCCCTTTGACGGAGGTGGCAGGTCGACGGTAATCCAGATACCTACGGAGTACTGACAAAATCTCCTGCTGCAGCTTGTATCTTGGATCATCACCACCATGGAAAATGTGCCCGTTAAAAAGCAAATTGGTGGGATTAAAATTAGATTGTTTTCGTGAAAGGGATTCGAGAGGGATCCCAAAGGGAGCTTAAATGATGGCCCGGCGGACGACGACATCCCTTTCGCGAGAACCACGTGGCGACGAGGGAGAGACAGGATGGCCACCAGATACACCATTCGTTTAAGTGCCTTGAGCACTCTTGCGCACCTTGTTTCTGCTTTGGATTTTTATGTCTCGATCGAAGCTTCAGACGCAAATCATGGCGAAGCCGGACGCCCTTGCAAATGCCCATAGTAAGCTCAACTAGCAGTATTAAAGGCGCTCGAGAAGAATTCGTGTGATGATATAGATTGGTTCGACTGTGACTTTCTCCTCGAACGTGACGAGCCACGATGCAGGTCTCATTTCTGATTCCCGCTTAGGATTCAATAATGTTACCAGTGTGTTTAGCAGTCCTGATTTCCAAGGAAGACATTGCGTTGGTGCGATCGAATTACGGACCAGATGCATTGTATGAGGCACGGGTTGCGAGCGATTGAATGAAAGAGTTTTGTCTTAACAGTATTAGTTTGATGAGGTTGCTGAGCGTCAGATGTAGACTTTTAATCATGTCTATTTCTCCCAAAGTGTTGGGGGAGCAGGATATTAGTGCATGACTAGGTATTTTATTGATTCACTTCGTGACCTCCTGTTCCTTGGAAATGAGCTGCCTCACGAACAAAGCATTCTAAGTCTAATGCTATAACATTCATTAGAGCTCCCAATACATTATGGCTCAGCTCTATTCAATCCCACTTTGACGCTATGCTAGCGAGTCTCAATACTCCAGTGATTCGTTCAACGGCTTCACCTTTCCCAACCCTTACTTCTACTTCTCTTCTAAGCCACGACCTTTGACCCGCTATGCAGAATATCATGATTCCTGCCTCACAAATACCGGCATGCTCTCGATCGGACACTCAACTTCAACCTTTTTCCCACCATCCCAGATCTCCCCTTTTTCTTCGTTCAACAGAGTCCATTTCCCGCTCGGCAAGTAGACTTTCCTCTTCTGCACTCCAGGCTCCAATATCGGAGCACACAAGTATTTGCCACCATACATATACTGATCCTCCACCTCCCAGCAGTGTGCATCATCGGGAAATTCATAGAAACAAGATCTCATGACCGGCGTACCTTTTTCACTCGCGGCCTTCATGAGCGAGCGGGTGTATTCACGTAATGATTCGCGGATCTTGATGTATTTAACGCAGATGGTGTAGACTTTGTCCCCATAAGACCACACTTCGTTGGCGGCGCCGGATGCACATGTCGCTCCGCCTGTCGTACCTTGCTAATAGCATAGAAAGAGTAGAAGTCAGTATACCACTGCCACACATGGACCCGGATGGAAATCAGAAATGCCGATACGACGAAGATAGGGGCACGCCTATTCTCACCTGAGGCTGTCTCGGCTCCCGATCGCCATGAAGTCTCATAACCGGGCAAAAAGCCCCCCACTGGAACCATCTGACGAATAATTCTCTAAACTTTTCATCATTGGGGTCACCACCATGAAAACCACCGATATCTGTCGTCCACCAAGGAATCCCCGCCATACCCATATTCAGTCCCGCAACAAGTTGGCAGCGGAACACGCCCCACGAGGAGGCAATATCTCCACTCCACACGAGAGCGCCATACCGTTGCGATCCTGCCCACGCACAGCGTAGTAGATTGACTACGTTTGATTGTCCCGCCTTCGTCATCCCTTCGAAGAAACCTTGTGCATAGCACAGGGGATATATGTTTCCAATCTGTAAATTCGACCCCAAATAATACCGATAATTGTCAAAATCATACTCGTTGTACTCCGGTTCGGCTTCATCCAGCCAAAATGTTTTGACGCCTTTGTCGAAATAGTTTGTCTTGGCTTTCATCCAGACATAATCGCGTGCTTCGGGATTTGTGGCATCGTAGTGCACAGTTTCTCCTTCGAAACTCTGGGCTGTCCGGATCCCTCGGTCTGTACGGATGAGGAGGCCTTTGGCGACCATTTCACTGTAGTTCTCCGAACGTTTGTCGACAGTGGGCCAGATTGAGACCATGAGTTCGACGTTCATTTCTTTGAGTTCACGAATCATTGCGTCTAGGATATTATGATTAGAGCTTCGAATTCTCGAGCTTTGGCGGGGAGAATTAGCAGTAGCTTACCCGGGTCAGGCCAATAAACAGGGTCAAATTTCCACTCTCCTTGTACAGGCCAGTGGAAGAAATCGCACACAATGACATCAAGGGGCAGCTCTCTTCGCTTATACTCCCTCGCAACTCCTAATAATTCCTCTTGTGTCTGGTACCGTAGTTTACACTGCCAAAATCCCAAGCCGTATTCGGGCATCATGGGCACCTTGCCCGTTACTGCGGCATATCCTTCAACCAACTCACTCGGCTGGTTTCTTCCACTGGCGACGATCCAGTAGTCCATCGTGGTGGTGGAATACGCCTCGAAAGTTGTAGTGTGTTTTCCGAAAGTCGCCCGCCCAACGCCAGGATTATTCCACAAAAACCCATAACCCAAAGAAGATACCGCAAAGGGCACACTCGCCTGAGAATTCCGGTGCGCGAGTTCCAGATCCATACCCTTCAAGTTTAGAAACGGCTGTTGATACTGGCCCATGCCATAGATCCTCTCATTCGGATCAACCGATTCGAAGCGTGCCGATAAGCGATAGTTTCCTGTGCCAGGAATGGCAGCGAACTCGCGCGCCTCGATTTGCAGGGACGAGCACTTTGGATCTAGTAGGTCGTTCTTATTGCGTGCGTATTCTTCTAGTAGAAGCTGGCCTGTGGAGGTATTGTAGATCATGATCTTACCGAAGGGGGTGATTGTGACTTTTATGTGCCCGTTGGTGATGGTCGCTCCTTCGGTATCATCGATTGAGATGGAGGTATTTGCTCTCGCTGAAGCGGGAACTTCCATCTGTAACGCCCAATTCTCATCGAGCATTTGTGCCAGTCTCGTAGCTCGTACGCGAAGAGCATTTGCTCCCCATGGCTCGATCCAGAGCTTTTCGGCATCATGGCGAAAGATAAGACGGCAGCCTTCTTTGGAGAACATTTTTTTTAACTTGGAGTTTCTCAAGTATTACTTACTGATCTGTCAAACAGGAGTTGAACTGGTTTCAAATAGCTACGGGCAAAAGAGCCTGGTACCAGCATGTACAACAGTATATACAACATGACCTTGACAAGATGCACCGACGTCGGCTCAGTTCCGCAAACTCTTACGGTAAAGAGGCTGTCCGACCGGAGTTTATACTCTTTGGGCGGAGGGCCGCGGCGAAGAATTTAACAAGTGAGTAGTCCCTCGTGCCTGCAGGGCTTCCCATTGAGTTTGAAGTGTCATGGAATATCATCGGTGAAGCACGGTCAACGGCTGAATGAAATTTCTACCTCGGGCAATATCGCGGCAGAGACCCTCTAAGACATGATCTTCCGCCAATGATCAAATCCCCAGCGGATATAAAATTCTATACTCCTCCCCCGCCTTATCCCTGTGAAAGTCCGCGCACGGGCAGCGATATACATGTCACGTGGTGACTTTCACGTGACGGCGAACGCAGCATCAACGCACGCTCCGTTCGTGACGCGCCTCGCGCGCCTCCCCTCTGCACTTGACGCGTCCCCATGCTAATGTCTCGCCCAGCGCCCGAAATGAGGGCTGTGGCTTCTAGTTGCTGAGATATATCACTAGAATCCTTGAGGAGTTCTGAGCAAGGTCATCATATTCGTCATGGCGGCTTCTTCTCGCGCCGACCGAGCTTTGATGCGCGTTCGTGGTGCCGGGTTTGTTTATCCAATGCTGTGCAATAAAGCCGAACAATACTGATGCTGCTACCAGATCTCGACAAGTTCCCACCGTTGATTTCGGACTCAGCTTCGCTTTCGGTAATAAAAGGCAGGAGAATCAGCACGTTCCTACCCCCGCTCGATCCCTCCGCTCCAATACAAAGACGCCCCAATCAGTGAGAGCGGCATCGCGACGAACCTCCAATGCCACATCTGCTAGGCGCAGCCGCGAACCCTCTTCCGCAAGATCAGTTCGACAAGCTTCTATCGCCCGAGGCGAATCTGGTATTATCGTCGAAGTCCCGGGGGTAGCTTCATTGCAAGGAAGTGTACAATCAACCAAGCGGAGGAGAATAACGCCTGAAGTCTCAACTCCCGTTCCAAGTACCTCTTCCGAAATCCCAAAATCGACACGCACAACTCGAGCTTCAAAGAGACGAGAGAGCAATCAGATATTCCCTATTGCAGAAGACGGCGAAAGTGAGAAGCAGAATACTGAGAATCAAGACGCCGAGCAACCGCCCACGTCTCCTCTCTTCTTCCCGGAAGATGAGCCCAACAAGGAGAATAAGACGCCTGATGTCTCGGAACACCGACTATCGATGACCCGTGACCCGAATCTGCAAACTACGAAGAGTGGCCGTATCTTGATAGACACATCGACCCTGTCTGAAGATGGTGAAACAGATGTTGAGGCCACCGAATCAAATAATGAGGCTACCCTTCCATCTATCTTGGAAAGCCCTTCCTTACAAGAACTGGAAAGTCCCACTGGCTCGAATCTGGTTACACGAAAGCGACAGCTGTCTTCCGACTTGCGCGCAACTAGACGCCGGTCATCAATGTTCCATCAATCTGCATTACCGTCGAGAGAAACTTTGGCTGCTCTCGATTCTACGCCGGGGTCGTCTGAAGAACCCACGTCGGTAACAACGGTGCCACTGGCAGATCGGATCAGCAAGTATAGTAAAATTGCACGGATGTCGAAGAACAACCACCAGGCTCACACTTCAGAACGGCAGCAAACTCCGAATGAAGCAGAAGATAGCGACGAGTCGTATGTTGAAGGGTCGCCAGAACCTGAGACGCCTGCTGCGGGCAAGAAAGCGAGTAGGAAAATAGGTAGGCAGATTCGAAAACCAGGCTCTCAGAGTCGACGGATGGAAGGATCAGAAAACAATACTGGCAAGTCGACATTCCCGATATTGACCCACCGACTCACAAACATATCGACACTCCCAATGATCAATGAGGACGAGGACGAGGACGAGAACGGAGGAACGCCACTTGAAGAAACGTCTGCCAACGCATCAGCTGAACGGAGTCAACCAAATGTAGTTGATGTTTTGGCTCAGATCTGTCGTGAGATTATTTTGAACATGATTGAGAATGTTGATCACACCGCACCATCTTCCACCAAAGCCGCGTCAAGGAACAAGCGAACAGCCCTTGATGCATTTGGGAAAGATCTGGAAGACGAGTTGTTCACCATGTCCGAAGCCCTTGAGAACCGCATTAACCTCGAAGCTCGAGTAAGAAAGAGTAAACGAGAGAAGGCGGCCTTGCAGGCTGAGTATATGGAGCTTCGCAAGCAGAGGGAACAGGTTGCATTGAAATGCGACCTGGTTCGACGGCAGCATTGGGAGTGTGAAGAGGATACCAGGCAAAAGTGGACGCTCAGCCAAGCAGCTCGGAGTGTGGAACAACAGATTGCAAGGAATGAAGTGACGGAGGCTGATGGAATCGAGTTCCTTCTGAAAAGCGTCACTGCCTCGGTCAGCAGTGCTTCTGGTCAGGGCGGTTTCTTGGATAAGATCAAATCTTTCAATGCGCAATTGGAGAAAATGGCGCTGCTTATGGAACGCAAAGATGCTGGATCTCTTGGTTAGCGGTTAGATACCTGTTGAACCAGCACTGAGATACCCGCCGCCTCACTTATTTGGTTTATCGAGTACTACATTGTTAGCGGCAGGTGCATATAGACCATAACGTGAATATGACTATCATGACAATTGACAAGTTGAGACTGGGGTGTACAAGTTGACGAGTTGAAGAGCAAAGAAAAAAAATTACCAGCCTTGCGCAGCCTTGCAATCGGCAAACTTTCCTATCCGGAGCTCAATGGTGGCTATTCGATGAAGCGGGCGGGCTGCAAGATGCGTGCATCATGTCTCGCATGTCTCGCAGCTTTCATGTCTTCATCCCGTTAAACGACTACTACGGCGAAGTCGACTGCGATGCGTCTGCTTCAGCTTTGCGCATTGGCGCTGGCAGCCGAATGTGCCCATGGCTATCTCGACACCTCTCCATTCTTCATGTTCTCGACTTCTGAGTATGCTGTTCTCCCAGCTCCCATGCATCATCGCCAGGTACCCCAACTAACCCTTCTCGACGCCTAGACTTTTAACCACCTCCTCCCACGTTCAATCCTCACGCTTCCTGACGTCTGATCTCGCTTTATCCCTCTCATCGTGTCCTTCAGACTACTACATCCTTGTCTCGCAGCAGGGCGTGTCAACTACAGACTACTCCAAATCTAAGAAGTCGGTACCTCTGCTTGCCAAAGCATTATCGCCTTCGCAGGCTCACAGCTCAGGCATTCGAAGTAGCCTGTCCGTTCCAGACGTCCTCGGACCGCTTGATACCTCAGCCTGGATTGAAGTGTTGACTTCGAAATGTGGCGTCTCGGTAATGACCATTGACGCTTCGAAGCAAAGCGGGATCCCAACCAAGGACTTGAACACTGCTCCTCATCTCATAAAGCTCAACCTACCTGCTCCCTCGGGATCCCATACACTGTCAAGTAATGACGCCTTCCTCGCATCTCTACTCGACCTGCTCCCCAAGCAGAATTACACAGTCCTCTACACAACGACTCGCTCTGAAGATGGGGTGCTCGTCGCACAAGGACTTGAGGGGACCGAATCTATAGAATACGATATGGAGTCGGAGATCCAAGAAAGCATGCATTGGGATCTGAAGCGCGACCTTGGCCTTCATGAGAGCGCCGCCAAAAAAGCGAGTAACCAAACCATGATTGACGGACCTCTGTTCGACAAATACCAGTTCTTTACTCCAGGTGAGATGATTTGGAACCTTGTCATTGATATTTCAACCAAGACTAATGATCTAATTACAGGCATCTTCATGGGCTTCCTGGTCGGTTTCCTCCTCCTGTCAATTCTTTACGTCGCCATCTCCGCCGTTGCCAGTCTGCAAGTCACGTACGCGGCCTTTGACAAGGAACAAGGGCAACTCGCCAACAAGAAAGTCCAATGAGCATATTGCTTCACCTCCCACACTATTAAGAATGCCAGGGTTTAGACGGAGCACCAAACTCGAAAATTGCGGACGTTCTAAATAGCTGCGCACGAACCAGTTTGGACCCGGTATGTGGCAGAGTAGTTGTCAAGGGGATGGTTTTCTTGACAGCCTCTTCGAATTTTGATGTGCAGTGGTTGTTGAGACTCCAAAGGAAACAAGGAGAACCGGGGACGAATTGTCCATGTATAGATACCACTACTAGTAATGGCAAGACATTTATGACACCCCAACGCACACACGCATGCGCGAGAAGGAGGTACCAAGCAAGCAGCCTGCTTTGGCTTTTGCGTAACAACTTTGGATGCAGTCTCTATTTCTTAATCCGTTCCAAACTATGTTTATTTTGAGCAACCCAGAGCTTTTTTGTGTCCCCCATTCCGGAATCCGGAACTCGAAGGAAAAAATGATGTTTTTGACAGGAACCGTACGATTTCAACTCCACGCTCTTCCCACCCTTCAGGAGCTCAAGTCTACAGCCTCTTGACCACATCCATCAATACCTCCTCCGTGCTCGCCGAGCCGCCCAAATCGGGACTGACATACTTGCCTTCACCCAAACTCTCATCCACCGCGCGATACACCGCGGCGGCAGCTTCCGGCAGGTCCAAGAACTCTAGCATGACGCCGACGCTGCGGATCGTCGCGATCGGGTTCGCAATTCCCTTGCCCTCGATATCCGGCGCGGAGCCGTGGCACGGTTCGCCGATGACGATCTTGTCGCCGACGTTAGCTGACGGTACCAGACCCAAGCTGCCCACAAGCGCCGCGGCGCCGTCGCTCAAAAGGTCGCCGTACAGGTTCGGCGCAACAATCACGTCGTAGTACTGCGGCTGGAGGAAGAGTTTGTACACCATGCTGTCGACGATCTGTTCCTCGATTTTCAGGCCGGAGAACGAAGGCTGCTCGAGACATTTCCGCGCGGTGGATCGGAAGAGCCCGTCCGTCTGGCTCAGCACGTTGGATTTGTGCGTGATGGTGACCATGCCTTCGTTTCTGCCGCCCGCTCCTGACTGTTCCCGCATGCGTTGTCTCCGCAGCGCGATTTCTCCCGCGATGTTCGCGATGCGCCAACTGGCTTTCGAGCTGATTCTCTTGATAGCCTCGGCGATCTCGCCACCCTCGCCGTCGCTGTACGTCTTCTCTTCCTTGACGTACAGGTCCTCGGTATTCTCGCGCACGATGACCAGGTCGATCGGGTGAGGCGTTGGGGACTTGAAGGCCGGCGAGGCCGTGGTTTTGCAGGGCCGCACGTTCGCGTACAGGGACAGTTTCTTGCGCAGAGCGACGATCGGTGAGGTATAGCCGGCGACTTTGGTGGTTGGGGAGCTATATTTCGAGGGGAAGTCAGAGGGGTGTCCGAGTCGCGCGCGCCGGTCTTCTGTAGGTTCCCAAGCCTTATACGCTCAACTTACCTCACAGCTCCAAACAGCGCGCCGTCACATTCTTTCTGTAGTATCTCCACCGTCTTTTCTGGCAGTGCAGTGCCCGTGTTCTTGAAGCATTCGAAGCCGGCATCGAGGTCGACGAAGGAGAAGTTCAGACCCAGTGATGAGGGGAGGGATTCGAGGATACGTTTTCCTGCCTAACATCACGACCGAAAAAAATTTAGGCCGTTAGTCTTGACCCACGGTAAACAGGGGAAGCTTGTGTCTGAGAAGTACACACCGGTATGACCTCGCGACCAATACCATCACCGGGGATGAGGCCTGTTTAGAGCAGTGAGCCTTGCTGTTTCCACGGTAGACATTCGCGAACACCACCATACCTATCCGTAGCGTTCGACTTGCCGCCATCTTTTCGACAGATAGCTTCTCGCAGCCACGTCCGTTGCATATAATACGCGATTTAGAAAACTAATCGCAGCTTGAAATTGTTGGAGAAATTCCGGAGCAGGGCCGTGACTCCGCTCTCCGATCGCGGAGCATCTCAGCCTTGCAGCCAGCCCTGTCTGTTCGAGGCTAGGCACTTATCTGAGTACTTTTCTAGGCAGGTAGGTAATAAAGGGGCGCGTTACCAGCTTGGCAGACGTAAAATACTCATACATATACTGGTCTTAGACGTGATCTATGGGCATACTAACGGTGCCCTGGTTCGAGGGTCGATCGGAGCTATCTATCCTGCTCTGGCTCCCTTAAAACTAAGATCCTCACGCCATTACCTCTTTACAAACAGCTATATTGCAACACCAATTTCCTTGCGCACACATGTTGGTCATGAAAGGTGCACTGATCAATGCTCCCCCTTCCAAAGGCATCCGGGGCCGCACTGCCCTCCAAGCGGCTGCGTCAGTCGGCAACATCGAGATGGTCAAATACCTGATTTCTCGGTGGGCAGAAGTCAATGCTCCGGCCGCCGACGATAATAGGACGACCGCTCTCCAAGCCGCTGCGATCAACAGCCCGAGTACTGGCCAGGATCAAGACGACTACCCTGAAGTTGCACAGATCTTATTGCAGAACGGAGCCGATATTGATGCTCCCGCTGCTGTGACCAATGGACGAACGGCTACAGAAGGTGCCGCCGAGTTTGGCAGCCCTAGAATGGTCAATTTACTCCTCGACAGCTATCGAGGCTACCAGACTCATGCTGAACTGATCAAGTTGGCACGGCATGCAGCTGCAAGCGCAAATCGAGTCTATGTCTTGGATCTTTTGGATCAATTGGATCAAGTCCAGCAGAACCAAGTTCCGGAGGAATCCACTGATATCATGGGTGACCGGATGTCATTTTGACTAGACTTCTCTTGAGTTCCTTGTTCTGGTTTCACGGAAAACCCGCAGGCTCCATTCTATCAGTCTCCCTCATGGCTCTACCACTTTGCGGTTATCGAATGAAAATAGCTATGCCGATCGGTTTGCAAACAGCCCGCTTCTTCCGGTCTCTTTCGGTCGAGGTTGAGCTCTATTCTTCGGAGCCCAAGTCCAGGTTCGCGAGTTCGTATAGACGTGTTGAACCATCGAGTTCCCACAAAAGTGCAATCTCATCCAAGAAACATAGCCTCGCCATCAACTAGGCCTCGCCGCGTCTGCTATACCCAGTATAGCACGCTGGCCTTATTACTAGGCTTGCCACACCGACAGTAAAATCCAAGCACCGAAGTACATCAAGGTTCGGAACCTTAAAAACTAGTTATGGAAATTCCTGGTCCCGCCAACCCAGTCCTAGGTCCGAAAGCCCCTTCCGAGAAATTAGGCCGAGGAGGAGCAAAACAGTCTACCCGCGTGTGGTGAGCCTCGTGCATCGGCACGAGAACCAATCATGAAAGCCACACATCAATATTTTGGGAGTTGAGCCGCCAGGCATCGCCTAGACAGAGACTACTAGGATCCTTGATGAGAGGTTATATCTGCTGCACATATGATATATGTGCCGGGCCGTCCTTGCCGCCGGTCTTGGTGTCGCGATGCGAGAAATGCGCTGCTGATCACAACAATCATGGACGCCAAAGACTTAATTAAGTGGTGCACCGTCATTGCACTCACCTTCTTCTTCGCCGTCGCTGTTAGAGACGGTCTCCGAAAAGGTCTACGACAGGTACCTGGACCTTTTCTCGCTCGATTCTCTGGATTATACCGCCTATCACTCGTCTACGCAGGGAAAGCTCCATACGAGTACCGACAAGTTCACCAGAGATATGGCCAGCTTGTGCGCGTTGGACCAAACCACGTGTCCATCTCAGACCCGGCCGCCATACCTCAGATCTATGGCATTGGCACGGATTTCTCAAAGGTATAATCAAAGCCCATCCCGCGGTTCTTTTGATCCAGACGAGTAGAGAGAACTGAGAGCTCTTTGGCAGACACACTTTTACAACGTCTTCATTCCATACTACAGGGGTGAAAAAATGCAGAGTCTGTTCGCGACGCGCGACGCGACGTACCACAAGACACTCAAGCGGCCGGTGGCACAGTTGTTCTCCATGACCAACATGAAAAACTACGAGGTCTACACCGACGAGTGTACCAAAATCTTCATGGACATTATGGGAGAACTGCAAGGACAGCCAATCGACCTGTCTGTCTGGCTTCAATTCTACGCGTTTGACGTTATTGCCTCGATAACATTCCAGCGTCGATTCGGCTTCATGGAGCAACGCAGAGACATCGATGGCATGATTGGCAAGCTTCATGCCGCACTGCAGTACGGCAAGGTTATTGGCCAATTTCCTGGTCTTCACCCTTTGTTGGTTGGCAATAAGAGACTACTGAACACGATTGAACGGCTAGGAGTTCCGCTACCAGACCCTCTGGCGCAGTTTGTTAAGGTATGTGTGCCGGCGGCGTCTTGTTATTTTTCGCTTTTTTTTCTGACCGTGAAAAGATGACAGAGGATGAGATTGAGAGGTATGACCGGCAGGAAAAAGGAGCGGCTTTGGGGCGGACGGATTTTCTCGCCCAGCTTCGAGCCAAAGAAGCCCAGGGAGGGCAGATTTCCTACCGCGACATGGTCAATCATTTGTCCAACAATATGTAAAGCTGATCACCCTTTCAAATGTACCGTAGGTGTCTCACTAATACCTTTGCAGCCTCGCTGGCTCCGACACGACAGCTATATCTTTGCGAGCTTGTTTCTACTATCTCATGAAAACTCCCCGTGCCTACAAGAAACTCATGTCGGAAATCGACGATGCGGATGCTCGAGGTGAGCTGTCGCCGTTTGTGACGTACGAAGAATGCCTCCGTCTGTGCTATCTGTAAGTGCATAGCGTCTCATTGAGCACTGCGCTCCAACCGTGTCCGCAACGCCTAACATTGACACTCCTGTGTAGGCAAGCTGTGATGAAGGAAGCCATGCGACTTCACCCCGGTGTTGCATTTCCCCTGGAGCGGTATGTGCCACCAGGAGGCGCTACGATCTGTGGGACTTGGCTTCCAGAGGGCACCAACGTCAGTGTCAACGCAGCCGTGATCCATTTCGATAAAGCCATCTATGGCAACGATGCAGAGCAATTCCGGCCAGAAAGATGGATCGACGCGTCTCCCGAGCAGTTGAAAGCTATGGATCGAAGTTTCATTGCGGTAAGCCCCGTTTCCTCCTCGTTTTCACCCGCACTCAATATGTACAAAATCGCTTTTGCGAAAAGACTGACCACAACCCAGTTCGGGTACGGAAGTCGGACGTGCATCGGCAAAAACATCTCGATCCTGGAGATGGGCAAATTCATCCCTCAGATCCTCAGACATTTTGACATAGTCTGGGCCTCCGAGGAGGACGAGTGGAAGCTGCACGCCGCATGGTTCTGGGTCCAATCCGGGGTGATCGCCAAATTGAAGTGGAGAGGAAAGTCGTAGGGCAGTTGGGGCGATTCCAGTGTGGCGTTTTTAAAGAGATTTAGACCAATATAAAACTATGTTTCCTTCTGGAAGACACACCTTTTTTTTTTTAGCACTGTACACAATCGAGCTCACAACCAAGGTCGTACTGAACATTATTGACGACTAATCTCGACTAAAAGCATCTATTCATGTTGCTTGTATTTTTACTTCTTTCTCCAATCGATGATAGGGAAGTCTGATCATCGGAACTGAAGGCTGCCTTTCTTTCCTTCTAATATAAGATCAGTATATACTGGACATCATTTCGTCAGATACTAGTAGTCTGCCGAGGCCCGGCCCCCCTATCATCAACTCTTGAAGAACTCCTCCAAGGCATCGGATGTCTCGGCGGCGCACTCCAGAGGCCAAAAGTGGCCTCCATCGAGGAACTTGACCTGCACGGACCTGGCGTTGGGGATGTGCTTCTCCTTTGAGATGTCTTGGTAGAACTCTCTCGGTTGCGTCTTGCTGTGGTAGCCCTGCAGGATCAGCACGGGGCAGGTCCAGGCCGCGAGCAAACGATCGCGGCGCTGCAGCCACTCGATGCGGAAGCTGGAGGAGTTGAAGTAGCGGGGCACGGCGCGCGGGATGCCCTCGTACGAAAACTCCTGGATGCAACGCTCGAGCTTGTCCGCGGCGATCGGCTTGGTGTCGAGGCTGAGGTGGCCCCAGACAGTGCATTTAACCGGGTCGTCCAGGGCGCCGTTGTACGCAGCGTTCATGAAGATCTCGCCCTGCGGCGCCAGGGCCGGATGGAAGTGGTACAGGTGCTGCTCGCCACGCGCGTATCGGAGGACGTGCGCCGGGTGGTTGGCCGCGATGAAATCGGCCTGGCAGGTGCCCCGGTCGTGCGTGACCAGGTTAAAGCGCGTCGCACCGATCAATTGCAGCATGTCGAAGAGCTGCTCCGAAACACCCTCGTGTCGATAGTCCCCCGCGCTCTTGGTCGACTGCCCGTAGCCCTTGAGGTCCGGCGCGATGCAGCGGAACGTGCGGGATAAACGGGCCATCTGCATATGCCACTGATACCAGGCGTCCGGGATCCCGTGCAGGAAAACCACCACCTCGCCGTCGCGGGGCCCCGTTTCCACGTAGTGCCATTCCACCACCTCGCCGTCGCCTGGTCCCAAGATAAAGTGGTGAGTGAAGGTCGCCCCTTCAATGACTTCAGTGTCCCCCTCGTGATCGCCGGGCCGGGGCTTTGTATGTCTGAACTTGGCCACTTCGTCCTTGACCTCCTCGTCGCTGAGGAAAAGGCGTCCCTCCACGATTTTGGCAGCGCGAGCCGGAAGCGCAGTGTACTCGAGAGTCGAAGGAGCCACCATATTTTTCTTCCCTGGTCCTGTCTGAGTTACCCTTCTGTTCTCAAAATCTGTTGCTATGGTTTGGCCCGGTGCGGGGATTACCGAGACACTCATATAAATTCCACGGTGTGAAGCATCTGCCATCTAGTTGTTGCTCTGAACCTCGCTTGCCCAGACCGACTGCGTGCACACCCGAGCTGCCGGCCTGTCCGAGCAACATTGAAGTCTCGGAGTGGAGTTGAAATAGTTGGGCCGAGAGAATACACCGTTCCATTCAGCCTTGCGGCGCCGACTGCGAAAGTCGACCCTTTGCTCTAGAGCGACTGCCACTTTTCTCCGAACACCCGTCCTGTAATTTTCAATCGGCAGCTTTTGGCGACTTCAGAGGTGCATTATCAAGCTCGGTCCCACGTCAGGAGTCCCGCCCCGACATTTGTCGTTAACAATCAACCCGACGCCAATCGAAATTCTTCCTCGGGACCACCGCTGCGAATCACTTGTTTCATGAGCTATGGGTTCATGGCTCCATTGCTGCCCTAAGAGACAAAGGTTCTTTCGCTCCCCCATCCATATGTCCTTGGGTATCTGCTTGCGCTGTATTGTAGCTAGAAGAGTCTGTTCGACGACCCCGTTAGACGTCAACTGTCGAGAGAGAAAAGGTCGAACTTCTATCTGTTGATACATCCCAAAGTGCACAGTAGAACAGGTGAACGATGACTAACGACTTTTCGGACCACTCTTTACATATTTGGGCCCAGTCTGCCCGATCATCGTATCTGCCAGCGATGATCCAAGAATGGGACTATGCAAGGATTGATACGAAGCAAACAGCGTACATGTCGGTCGCCATTACTGTATGAGCACCTCCCCAGCTGTTTATGCTGAATTAATCTGACCCACAGATTCAAGATTGCCTTTTTGCCCTTGCTATACATGTTTTACAACCTCTGGTGGCACCCGTTGGCCAGGTTTCCTGGGCCTATATTTGCTCGAATTGCGCCTCTCTTCGCCATGAAGCACTGGATGAGTGGTGACAATCTGTGGACCATGAAAGAGTTGCACGAGAAGTACGGCCCGGTGGTGCGTATCGCACCCAACCACCTTTCCTTCTGCACCAGTACCAGCTGGAAAGACATTCATGGTCACAAGCCAGGCCGAAAGCCGTTTCTCAAAGGCTCATGGTACGAGCCTTTCCCTTCGGACCTTCATCAGATCGTCTCAGAGTCGGATCCGGTTCGTCATGCAGCAATGCGCAAGACCTTGAGCCACGGGTTTTCGGCAAGCGCGCTGGCAGGACAGGAGGATCGAGTCCACTACTTTGTCAATTTGCTCATCCGACAGATCACGGATCGGTACACCAAGGAGCATGCCGACATGAGTAAATGGTACAACTATGTCACGTTCGACGTCATTGGCGAATTGGCATTCGGAGAACCATTTGGCTGCGTCGCCTCGGGTGAGTGAGCACAACTGGGTGTCTGACAGACAGACAGCATCTCAGAAGGCTGACTGGCTGGCTTTTTGGGAGAACAGGAGAGCCACACTATTGGATCGAGATACTTTTCGGCTCAATCAAAAACACAAATTTTGTGAGATCCTTTGAGTATTTCCCGCTCCTGAGGTCAGTGATGCGCTTGGCCCTGAGCCTAAAGCTGCTACCTCGTAGAGTCTATGAGCTACGGGAAAAGATGACAAATTATGCAAGGGAGAAGCTCGAAAGGTTAGCTTTCTTCTTTCCACACGCACCTATGAAGAATGCTGACGAGGCTAGACGGTTGGAGAATCCGCCTCCAAGAGTCGACTTCCTTCATCGGATGATTTCCGAAAGGAAAGACTGGAAAGGAGCTGCTTTCGACGAGCTCCAGATGCAGGCCAGTCTCCTGACGGTTGCGGGCAGCGAGACGACGGCGACCGCTCTTTCTGGAATCACATACTACCTCTGCAGGGACCCTCGGGTCTATGAGAAGCTCACCGGCGAGATCCGCCGTGCGTTTACCACTTTTGACGAGATAACAGGGCGTGCGACGGAGCAATTGCCGTATCTCAAAGCCGTTATCGACGAAGGTCTGAGACTGTATCCTCCAATAGCGGCAGGCCTACCCCGTATCAGTCCCGGCGAGATGGTGGACGGATATTTTGTACCTAAGGGCGCTCTTGTCAATGTGAACACATGGGTGGCAGGGCACATTGAAAGTAATTTCCACAACGCATTTGAATTCGCCCCGGAAAGGTGGTTGGATCCTGATTGCAAAGACGACAAGGCTGCTAGTCAGCCATTCTTGCTTGGAAGTCGGGTTTGTCTTGGGCGTCAGTATGTGCCCCAACTCATGAAATTTCTCTTCCAAAGCTGACAGATCTGGACAGCCTCGCCTTGCTGGAACTTCGACTCATTCTTGCAAAGCTTCTGTGGACATTCGACATGAAGCTAATGGATGACAGCCTTGACTGGGTCAAAAGCAACAAGAACTATGTGTTCTGGGAAAAGCCGGCTTTGCCCGTTCAGTTCTCCGCCGTGGATCGCGTTTAATGGCGTTACGCTCTTCCTGGGGTACTTCCACGTATCCAGGCGTCCTGAGAGATCAACCAGCGTGTTGGTTCGTCTTCTACTGGCTTCGCGACGCAAATTAGAGCCAGTGACTACTCGAATTTGTTGAGTGAGACTTTCCAATTATCGATCAAGGGTTCGGTGCCGAAAACAATTCAAAATAGTCGTTGAACCCTTCATTCATTTCTGTGGAATCGAAGATCGAAATCCAATCGAGCAGCTCAGAGTCCACATTTGTAGATTTTGACAGCTGATCACGATTCTGGGACCAAATGTTTACATCGAGATTCTGGTTGAGCATTCCAGCGTTGAGTGGTGGGTCGGGCAGTTCATATCCGTGCTGATGCGGCACCGCGAACCCGGTGTTATCACACGGTTCTGTGAGTAGTTGTGATCTCGTTGGAGAAATGAAATTCTCGGACGCAACGGAGTCGGTGTTTGGCTGCGGATCATCGCGTCGTGGCACCCGCGCGGATTGGATTTGATACCGTCCATTGGCAAGGGCCGTAGCAGAGGCCTTGCTCGTTCTCGAGTCCAGCGTAATCTCCGCTCTCTGAGATGTATGCCGGAGAAGCGTGGGGTTGGATGGTTCCGTGTTGTATCGGGGAGGAGGCGCCACCCGAACTCGTGCGGCAGCCATCTTCTCGCCCGACATGAGACGTTGAGAAGCAACCGAGAATTGCTTCAGTCGTAGCTCCAGCGTTTCAAGGTTCCGCTTGGGTGACGTTGACATGTTCCAGTACTGCATGAACTTATCATTGGTAGCCTTGAAGATCTCGAAGTTTGACCGGAGCAACCGCTTTTGGGATTCGTCTTCGACCAATTCTTGCTGTAGCAATTGAATGGTGGCCGCTAGCCACGAGACTTGCGTGATATACGGATTAACGTATCGGTAGTGAGACCGGTGGCTGTTCACGACTAGATTTAAAATGTTATCAGCTGCTGTGAAGCACTGTTCAACTTTTCGAGCCATGTCTTCCGAGATTCCGATCGAATGTTGCCATCTGCTCTCAGCTCCTTGCGCCTCTCTAAGCATCTTTCTCATATAAGCGTCAAAGACGTAGGGTCTTAAAGCAATGACTTTTGAAGTTTCTGGCATCAGTGCTATCTCATAGATCGCACCGTGCAGGTACGTGATAGCAGCATTCTGGGGCATCCCCATCGTACGGGTGCCGAAATCGAGGTACTGGCCGTGGAATTGGAGCTCTTGTGGTAGTAGGATGAGGCTCAGTTGGAGGGCGTTGAATAAGGCTGGCCAGCGATCGGTCACAAGTCGAACATACTCCTTATCATGGCGTGGAGCATCTTTTCGGGAATAAGCGATGTCGTGCGCGACCGCATTCAAAGAAGCAATCACTACGTACCATGCACGCGCACTTTTGCTTCCCGTTGCTTGCAGGTTTATGCATCGGTCGATCCAATCCAGTGCCAATGGGCAACTCCGTTGAGGTTGGCCAGCGAGCCACTTCTCGTCCTCCGCTGGCAGATGGACCCCGTCACGAGCCCATTCTGTGATGATCGGGAGACGCTTAATATGGCTGGTAAATTGATCCATCTCCCAAACTGCCCAGTATGCTCGACGACCTTCTTCGTCTCGGCACCATTTATCGGGGTCAGCCATGAAGGCATCGAAATTGGTGTCGGCATCTATAGCATGCAGTCCGATCTCGAATGACAAGCGGATGCAGGTACCTACTTGTCTCCAAGATCTACCACGAACGCCTCGTATGATCATCCAGTGTGTCGCCAAGATGAGGGCCTGAAGGACGCACAGAGGCGGTGCGTCATCTCCACATTCAACTAATGCCTCTTCAACGTACTTGTTCGCCTTGTCTGCGCAGTCGGTGGCACATAGCTGAACATGGTCTGGCTTCGGTGGAGTCATGTTCACTCCTTTGCAAGCAAAAGCGAAGATTGACATAAGTAGAGCTTTCACATGAGTCACGGACGCCATTCGCTTCAACTTGGTGAGGAAGTAAGGTTCTCGAAAGAGACGGAATGTTGTGAAGGTCTGAAAAAATGTCGTTATCCTGGAGGGGTCAGCCCAGGGATTCATTTTGGACATTGAAATCTGCCACGGGCTCACATTTGTTCCATCAAGGCTTGTTCAATCCCAAGCTCGTTGCATGCTAAAGAGAGAATGTCCTCATTTCGATGAGTCGGCTCAGAAGGCAAGTCAGGACTTTGCGGGGACAGGTCTTCATTTGTAGGTTGACACAGATCGGCCACCACTTGGATATGTTCAGAGTAGACCAGGTTCTCTTCTTTGTTACCGGAAGGTCTGCAAGATGACGACTTGCTCAACAGTAGCTGGTTCTCCGGCGAGCGCGAGTCGCTTGGAGTTGGAGTGGGCCGTGACTCGGGCTCTGCTGGGGGCACTGCCTGCTCGTGACGCCGTCGTTTATGAATACTGCCGCGTTTTGGGCCTGGTTTAAGAATTGTTGAAGGATACTCGCATGTCTGGCCACACGCGCGACAGTTAAGGCACTTTGGCGACTCCCTAGAGCACTTCACCTTGCGACTCCGGCAGGCGCGACAGGCCAATCTCATCTGATCCATCGGCAGCGGCTCGTCGCATGTGACTGGAGATGATCTGTTGGGGCTTTGCGGAGGGAAGAATTGTCTACAATCGTGGAGGTTTGGTGGTGTAGAAGGAAGGCTACAAAGTCGGCAAGAGGGATCTGGTAGGTGTACTTGCCTTGTGACGGTGCCCAGATTCCGGAGTAGGGCAGCCACCTGTGTGCCGCCTGGTAAGTTTGACAGAAAACGAGATCAGACCTAAGCAGCCAGCAGCTGGCCAGGCACTAGGGCGCTTCCCCGGATTCGCGAGCGACAGTGGTGGGAGGAGATGCACTCTGCGTACGCAGAAGATTCCTTTGTCGACCTCTCATGGTATCGAGGCACGGGCGCTGGCTTTGTCGATGAATCGATCC